>OY882860.1:184615117-184795117 GCA_963693515.1 Pipistrellus nathusii | reverse complement strand
GTCAAATGACCAGCAAGTCCAGGAGGAATGTCAGGTGCCAGTTGAGTGAGAAATCTGTCCCACCTGCTGGCCAGCGCAGGGTGGCATCGTGTGCCAGGCCGGTGGGAGGGCCAGGAGCCATGCGTGTGACCTGGTCCCTGGTCACACGCATGGCTCCTGGTCCTCCACCCCAGCCTATGCCCTCAGGGTGGCATTCTCCAGCTCTGAGCCTCACTGCCCACATCTGGGAGACGGGTAGGCAGCTGTGATGATTAATCAGGAAACCGAGGTTTGTGCCCTCCCAGAGGACCCCTTCCCCCGGAGCCTTACAGGAGAGGAACCTGCAACTCTGTGCTACAGACCCTTCACTTTTAATTCAGTGTAACTTTTGGAATAGACATGTTTTCAGGAGGGTCAGTATTCAAAAGTTACCAGGCTCAGGTAGAGTAACAATCTCCCTCCGAGCCTTAGCCCAGCCACCCATGTCCTCTCCTGCGTCCTGGCTCACTACCACCTTTACCTGAGTTTCAAAGAACTTTGTATTTCCTTTTCTGTGAAAAGTCTGTTCACATTCTCATTCATTTCTATATTAGAGGCCTGATGCATGACATTCGTGCCCTAGGAGGTTGTGGGGGGTCCCTCAGCCTGGCATGTGTCCATGGGGAGCAGCCTAAGCCAGCAGTCGGACATCCCCCGATGGGTCCTTAGTCTCCTGCCAACACTGCTGCGCTCGCCAACCGCGGGCAGACGCTCCTGAGTTGAGCATCTGCCCCCTGCTGGTCAGTGCGCGTCATAGTGACTTGTCATTCTGCAGTTCGGTTGATTTGCATTTTAGGGCTTTATTATATAGGATTATATTGTTGGTATTTTTCTTATTAGTTTCTAGGGGTTCTTTATATATTAAAAGCATGCTTTACAAATATTGTTATTCAGAGGAATTCTATGCACACAGGAGCAAATGCATATATATTATCATGGGCACTTTGAACCAGTGTTTGCTGCAGGTTCTTTTCACTCAGGGGTCCAGTGTCTGAGGGGGACCCTCTGTCAGAATCTTCAGGCTGGAGCTGAGGGCCTGGACTGGTGCCTTCTCCTTTCTGGGGAAGGAGCTGATGTCCTGCAGGTCCATCTCCGTCATTTTTCCCTTCGGCCTTTGCGGGCAGGGACCACACCTGGGTACAGCATCCAGGCCTCTCACAGCCATGGAGCCCTCACCCTCAGACTCCTAGTCCAGAGCTCCTGGCACGCCTCATTACAATGTGCCTGCATATTCTCGGCATGCGACGGGCCAGGCCCCACCCTCTCTCTTCCCCCTTCCCCGGGGCAGACATTTGTGAGAGTCTGTCCTGGTGAGGCGTAGAGGCTTTGGCTGCAGCTCACACCACACTCAGGCCTTATTCACATGGAGGCTCGTGCCTCTGCCTTTACTCCCCGGACAAGCTCCTACGCGGACGAGAGGCCACGGCCGGGGAGGCTCCCTCCGAGCTGGCGTCTGTGCCTCCACCTCCTCCTCTCCGTGGTCCTCGTCCCCTTGTCCATCTCTGTACTGACGAACAATGTCTTCCCATTTGTCTGTCCCCCAGGAATTACCATCAACGGCAGGTCCCTGCACCATTTGGGGCCTTACTTTCCTCATTTGAAAAACGAAGGTTGCCAAAACCGGTTTGGCTCAGTGGATAGAGCGTCGGCCTGCGGACTGGGAGGTCCCAGGTTTGATTTCGGTCAAGGGCATGTACCTTGGTTGTGGGCTCATCCCCAGTAGGGGGTGTGCAGGAGGCAACTGGTTGATGTTTCTCTCTCATCAATGTCTCTAGCTCTCTATCCCTCTCCTTTCCTCTCTGTAAAATATCGATAAAATATATTTAAAAAGAAAAAAAAAAAAGAAAAAGGAAGGTCAAGATGTAAAGCCAATAAAGGGCCGCTGAGAGGATGCAATGCGATGAGCCAGTTCACGTAAAACACTTAGCATGGTGCGAGGCACACAGCAAGGCTGATACGTGGCAGCTATTAAGTACACCGTAGTACAGTATGAATCCTGTGACCTTGGACACATCACTTCTCTCTCTTTTTTAAAAAAATGTTTCTTATTGATTTCAAAGAGGAAGGGAGAGGGAGAGAGAAAGATAGAAACATCAATGATGAGAGAGAAACATCAATCAGCTGCCTCCTGCACACCCCCCATTGGGAATGTGCCCGCAAGCCAGGCATGTGCCCTTGGCTGGAATCAAACCTGGGACCCTTCCGTCCGCAGGCTGATGCTCTATCCACTGAGCCAAACCAGTTTTGGCTTCTCTCTATTTAAAAAAAATATATACTTCTTATTGATTTCAGATTAGAAGGGAGAAGGAAAGAGAGAGAGAAAGATAGAAACATCAATGATGAGAGAGAATCATGGATCGGCTGCCCCCTGCACGCCCCACCCTGGGGGTGATCAAGCCCGCACCTGGGGCCTGTGCCCTGACTGGGAACAAACCGTGACCTCCTGGTTCATAGGTTGACACTCAGCCACCGAGCCTCACCGGCTGGGCCACTTCTCTCCCTCCTTCCCGCCTGCTTCCTTCTCTATGAGCTTTAGGGTGAGACAGACCCGGCCCATGACCATCAGTGGCTGCAAAACCACTGGGGACATGTTGGTGGGAGCTTTCAAAGGGAAGGAGGAGGCTCACACCCAGAGCCACTGATCCCCTGAGCCTCACTCAGACGTGGAGCAGCCGCCCCTGTGGTCCTGTCTGAGGCACGGCCGGCACAGCGTCATCTATGAGCCAGTTTAATAAAATAATTGAGTCCAAATCAAGCCTCCAGCTTCTAGAGTCTGAGTCTAATCGCCAGTTTCTAGGAAATTTGGGGGATAATGGAGCGTGCTAAAAGACACAACAGGGCCCTGACTGGTTTGGCTCAGTGGATAGAGCATTGGCCTTGGGACGAAAGGATTTGATTCCAGTTAAGGGCACACGCCCAGGCTGCAGGCTCGGTCCCCAGTAGGGGGCTTGCAGGAGGCAGCCAATCCATGATTCACTCTCATCATTAATGTTTTATCTCTATCCCTCTCTCTTCCTCTCTGAAATCAATAATAAATATATATATATATATATATATATATATATATATATATATATATAATTTATTTTTTAAAAGACACAACAGGGATGTAGTCCACCAACCTGAGACTGTGGGAAAATCAGCCTGGAATATTTTTCAGCCACGAAAAGGAATGAAGCACTGGTACATGCTACCACATGCTAAGCTTGGGAAACATCAGGCTGCATGAAGCCAGACACAGAGGTCACACGTTTTATGATTCCATTTCTATGAAACAGCTAGAATAGGCAGAAGACAGACTCGGATTAGTGGGCACGGGGGTTGGGGGAGGGCAGAAATGGGGAGTGACTCCTAGTAGTTTGGGGTTTCTTTTTGGGGTGATAAAGTGTAAGGGGATTAGATGGTGGTAACGGAATGAACCTTGTGAATCTACTAAAAGCCCCAGAATTGTACACTTTAATACGGTGGATTTTATGGTCTGTGCATTATATCTCAATGAAGAGAGAGAAATTAAACAATATATCACCAGATATAATATGTAGGCCTTGGGTGGATACTGATTTAAACAAACCAATTATAAAAAGACATTTTGGGGACAAATTAGGGAAATTTGAACATGGACTGCATATGAAGTGATTTAATGAAAGAGATGGTGTTACTTTTTGTTATGTGTAAAAATGGCATTGTGTGTGTGTTTTTTGTTTGTTAACGAAGTCCTTAGCTGTTAGAGACCATTACTGAGGTATTTATAGGTGAAATGACATGGTCTCTGGAATTTCCTTTTTAAAAATATATGTGGGGTGATGGATAAAACAAGAATGGAAAATGTTGATACATTTTGCAAATTCCTGATGAGTATATACAATATTTTCTTTCCTTTTACTATTATTTATCTTTATTTTTATTTTCAGATATATTTTATTGATTTTTTTACAGAAAGGAAAGGAGAAGGATAGAGAGCTAGAAACATCGATCAACTGCCTCTTGCACACCTCCTACTGGGGATGTGCCCGCGACCAAGGTACATGCCCTTGACCAGAATCGAACCCGGGACTTCTCAGTCAACAGGTTGATGCTCTATCCTCTGAGCCAAACGAGTCAGAGCCATCACTGGTGTTTCTATCTCTCCCTCCACCTTCCTTTCTGAAATAAAAAAAAAAAAATTAAAAAAATTGTACACTTGAAACATATACGTTTATTATCCAATGTCACCCCAATAAATGTATTAAAATTTTCAGATAAATTGTTTTACTTTTAAATACAACTGTAACCCTGATGTCACCACACATTTATATCCTGCTTTTATCCTCTTACTATTTTAACAGACTTCCGCATATTATTCTAAGCTGTTTGCAAACACAGCTTTTAAACGGTTGCATAATATTCCATTGTGTGTGTCCTTCACCACCCCACCCCACCCCCAGTCCCCTCCCCACCTCTCCCCCTCCCTCCCTCCTTCCCTTCCTCCTTCCCTCCTTCCCTCCCTCAGGTGTTAACTCTTAGACTAATTCCAAATTCGCTGTCATGAAGACCTTCGCCATGAGCACCTAATCTGAATTACTTCCTTCCGACCGATGTCCAGAATGGAATTCCAGGTTCCAATGGCGAGCATATTTATAAAGCTCGTGGCTAGGTGCAACCTAATGGCCTTTTCAAAGAAATGATGCCCTTTTCTTTTCTTTTATTTTAAAAAACATTTTTATTTATCTCAGAGGAAGAGGGAGAGACATTAATGATGAGAGAGAACCATTGCATGTCCTGCATGTCCCCCACTGGGGCCGGAGCGGGCACCCTGGGCATGTGCCCTGACAGGAATCGAACCATCGAACTGCGATCTCCGGGTTCACAGGGCGAAGCTCAGCCACTTGGTTGTTGCTCCCCCTTTGCTTCTCCACCACCCGCAGGCTGGCTGTCTCAGCCAGAACCTGGCTGAACAGAAACAATCTCAGATCTTCCAGAGGTGGGGACGGTCTCCTGACCGTGGGTGTCAGGTGCCAGGGCAACTTTCTCCACCCCGGGGCGGGGACCGCACCTCTGGGGCCCTGGCCCCCCACCCCCGTTTCCCGAGCTGGAGGGGGGAGGTCTGTCCGGGAGGAGCACCCAGCGGGAGACGCGGACAAGCAGCCACTGGGAGAAGCAGAGCTCCGGTCCCGCCGGCGTCACTCCTCACCCGGGTGACGGGAGCCTGCAACTTCTAACCGGGCTGGAGGGGGGCTCGAGTGGGAGGTGGGAGGTGGGGGGTGAGGGGAGATGGGGGGTGAGGGGTGGGGTCGGGGTGGGAGGTGGGGGTCGGGGTGGGAGATGGGGGAAGGGGTGGCGGTCGGGGGTGGGAGGTGGGGGGTGAGGGGTGGGGTCGGGGTGGGAGGTGGGGGTCGGGGTGGGAGATGGGGGGTGAGGGGTGAGAGGTGGGGGGTGAGGGGTAGGGTCGGGGTGGGAGGTGGGGGTCGGGGTAGGAGGTGGGGGGTGAGGGGTGGGGTCGGGGTGGGAGGTGGGGGTCGGGGTGGGAGGTGGGGGTCGGGGTGGGAGATGGGGGGTGAGGGGTGGGAGGTGGGGTGGCGGTCGGGGTGGGAGGTGGGGGTCGGGGTGGCGGTCGGTGTGGGTGGGGTTCCCGCTCTCTCGCGGCTCCTCAGGGGGGCCCCGGCTCTGGAAGAGACGGCCCCCTCCCGGGGGACCCCCCAGCGCGGCCCCGGAGGGCCCCTCTGGCAGGCGCGGCCCCGCCCACGGGGGGCGTGCGCACCGGGTAAGCGTCCCCGCACCTCACCCGCAGGCACGAGAGCCACGAGCCCCGGGGCCAGGAAGGGGGCGTGACCCGATCCGGGGCGTGGCCTGTAGGTGACGTCACCGCCCCGCCCCTCGGCGGGTTTCCTCCCCGGCGCGCGGCGTCCCGGCGGAGTCCGCACCGGAGGGCGAGGCGCGCGCTCGTGCTCCGAGGTCGGAGGTCGGAGGTCGGAGGTCGGCGGTCGGCTGGAGAGCCAGGTGAGCATCGGCGGGAGCCCCGTGCGGGGTCCGGGACGAGGCCCAGGGTGGGGGCCTCCCTCCGCGGGGAGGGGGGCCCTGATGGGAGCAGGCTGGCCGCAGAGACGGCTGCGTGGGTGTGGGAGGCGCTGGGTGCTCCCCAAACTCCTGTGGGGGCTCCTGGTTCTGGTCCCGGGAGCACGGGCTTTGGGGGGTTCGACGCGGGGGAGTGGAAGAGGAAGGGAAGAGCAGGCTGACAGGCAGCTCAGCCACAAGTGTGTTTACTATTGGGACGTGATGGCTCTTCGTTGTCAAAGTTACCGCCGGTAAATGGAGAAAAGGGGGAAAGAGCATCCGGGTCCTGACCCACAGAGAGGCCCGCTAGGCATGTTGGGTGCATTTCAGTCTTTCCTCCGCACAACCCTTTGGATATAAACCGATTGTACTTTATTTACAACTTTTGGGTCTTGCTTTCCCCCCCGGACGATGGTGTCATAAGCATTTTCTCGTGTTGTTCTTAGTCACTTGTGCGTGTGTAATTATTATTTTTAATGGCTGCCTAATGTTAATTTGAGGGATGGGTACCATTCTAAACACTCGGAGGAAGGATTCGGGGGTGAAGACAGGAGCCAGGGAGGCATCGCAGGAAACACGGGCTCCGGGTCCCTGCCTCCGTCCCCGGGACCCCGGGAGAGACCCCTGCCCTCGGAGCCTCGGGGTCACATCTGGGAAATGGCCACATGCAGCTACTGCCCAGGTGTGGTGAGGGTTACACGAGCTAATTTATATAGAAAGTCCTCTCCTGCCCCCCATGATTCTGGCAGAAAAAGGGCCCACAGGTTTGTGATCTCTGTCTTCTCCGCGGTGAGGCTGGCTTCTCACGATCTGATCCGTTCTGGTCCCCTCCACGGGGCAGGGCCCTCCACGGGGCAGGGCCCACCGCAGGGCCTGGCCCTTAGCTCCGATCCCGGCGGCTGGATTATCGCTGGATTATCGGCAGGGTTAGTGATAATTGCAACTGCATCCAGGCTCTGGGCTATAGCTTTAGGTGCATTATCTGCTCTAATCCCCTGAGGTGGTGTTAGTGCCACGCCCGTTTCTAAGAGGAAAGGGAGCTTTCCGAAGGCTCTACAAACCCCCCAGCCGCCGGGCCCAGAAGGCGGAGGGCAGATTTGAACCCGGCAGGCTGGAGCAGTTCTCTCTGCTTCTAAAGGGAACCCCCTGCAGGATCCTCAGGCGCTCGCTCATGTGGGCTTCAGCGGCACCCTGTCCGGGAAGCGTCCTTCTGAGCGTGCGTTTTGTAATCGCACGTGTGCTTGTTATTGCGTGAATCCCTTAGGCACCTTCCCGGGCACAGGAGTCTGCTTCGGAGACAGCCCTGTCAGGGTCCCCAGAATCCCTCGGATGCTTGCAGGGTGAGCGAGCAGACGCAGTGTCCTGCGGACAGACGGGGTGTGGATTCAGAACCCCGAGCAGTCCCAGTGGGCACACACCGAGGGAGACTGAGGCAGCCTGGGCACAGGCCGAGGCAGGACGGCTCCTAGGATCTGGAAGGGTGACCGGAGCCCTCAGAGCCTTTACAAACATGAGGTCAGGTTCTCTTAAACTCGCTCAGCCTCCGGTTTCCAACAGGTAAAGCAGGTGGGTGGTCTCAGGCTCGGAGGGTTGGTGTAGAATAAACGAGACCCAGGGGTCAGGGCCTGGGGCGGTGCCTGGCACACTGTCCGATAAACGATAGTCTGCTGGGTCTCTCCCTCTTCCCTTCCGCTCGGAAACAAAGCTGTTCTGAGAAAATCCAGTGCATCAGCCCCACACTCAGGCGCTAGAGTTGGACACCTGCTGCCTCCTCCTTCCTCTTCAGCCTTCTCCCCCCGCCCCCTCCTCCAGGGTCCCATCCGACTGCTCTCCCCAGAGTGGCCCCTCACCCCCATATGTCTGAGGTTCCTACCATAGGAACACTCAGGCTGTTCCTCCCCAGCCTGCCACCCTCCAAACCTGCCCACCTTCAAGCCCTGCCTCCTACCCTCCCCAGGGGCACCTCCCAAATTTCTCTATAGCAGGGGCTTGAGGGCCCGGGCAGTGTGGTTCAGTGGTTGAGCATCAACCTATGATTCAAAAGGTCTTGGTTCAATTCTGGTCAGGGCACAACCCCAGATCATAGGCTTGGGAGCATGCAGGAGGCAGCTTATCCATGATTCTCATCATTGATGTTTCTCCCTCTCTCCCTTCCTCTCTAAAATCAATAAAAATATATTTAAAAATAAGATAATATATTATTATCTTACAATAATAAGGGACCTGTCTGGATGCTATATTTGTGTAGCGCTTCATGTGAGGTTTAAGAAGACCTTGGTTAGCCCAGCCGGCATGGCTCAGTGGTTGAACATCAACCTATGAACCAGGAGGTCATGGTTCGATTCCTGGTCAGGGCAGATGCCCAGGTTGTGGGCTTGATTCCCAGTATGGGACGTGCCGATCAATGATTTTCTCTCATCATTGATATTTCTCTCCCCCCCCCCCTTCCTATAATATATTTAACAAAAGGAGAAGACCCTGGTTACCCACCCCTTGGTGCCTCCCCTGCCCCAGGTTAGGCGGGTCTATGTGTGGCACTCACTGCCTGGCATGCTCTCTAACATCGCTAGTCCATCTCTGTGTGTGCGCTTGCTTGCTCAGCTTCCCAGAGGCTCCTTACCTTGTGAGCAGGGCCCGGGGGGACCGCCCAGGCCCCTGAGGAGCTGCCATGGGGAGATGTTTGTGGACAGACACGTGACGTGGCCAGGAGGTGATGACCGGCCAGCGGGGCTGCGTGGAGAAGGGCTGAGGGAATCGGGATTATTGGCCGTGGCAATCACCTTCATTCCGGGCCAGCTAATGAGTGGCTGTGTCCTGGGAACGGCATTCCTCGGATTCCCGCAGGAGGGAAGGAGCGAGGTGCAGGGAGAGTTGGCAGAGGTACAAACAGGGAGGCTGTGCCCAGCAGGGGGCTGCTGTGAGACCCAGTGGTGGGTGGGGAGGAGCCACAGGGACTGAGAGTGCCAAGCCCTGGCCCGCCCGCGTGGTCACACGCCTGAGGCACAAACATTATGGGGCGCCCATTGCCAATTGGACAACCAAAGGAGCACTTACAGGAAGGGTTCTTTCTCTTGGAGCTTCGGAAGGGCATGGAAACAAACAAAAAACCCCCACAACTTGATGTTTTCAGCCTATCAAGGGCACATACTTCTGTTGCAGGTTCAATCCTGGCCCTGGTCAGGGCGGGTATGGGAAGCAACCAATTGGTCTCTCTCTCTTTCTCTCTCCTTCCCTTCCTTCCTCCCTCCTTCTTTCCTTCCTTCCCTCCCTCCCTCCCTCCCTTCCTCCTCCTTCCCTTCTTCCTTCCCTCTTTCTCTCCCTCCCTCCCATTCCCTCTCATCCTCTACTCTCAAAAAAATCAATGGAAAAAATATCCTCGGGTGAGGATTAACCGAAAAATAAAAAGATTATGTGCTCTGCCCTCATCCAGTAACTTGGTTAGAGCATCATCCCTGATACCACAGGGTTGCAGGTTTGATTCCCCAAGCAGGGTTCATACAAGAACCAACCAATGAATTCACAGATGGTTAGGACAACAAACTTCTACCTCTCTCTTTTTCTTTTTTCTTTTTTTTAATATCTTTTATTGATTTTTTACAGAGAGGAAGAGAGAGGGATAGAGAGTTAGAAACATCGATGAGAAAGGATCATCGATCAGCTGCCTCCTGCACCCCCCCCACTGGGGATGTGCCAACAACCAGGGCACATGCCCTTGACCGGAATCGAACCTGGGACCTTTCAGTCTGCAGGCTGACGCTCTATCCACTGAGCCAAACCGGTTCCAGCCTACCTCTCTCTTCTATCTCTCTCCCCCCACTCCCTTATTCTCAGACGGAAGGAAGGAAGGAAGGAAGGAAGGAAGGAAGGAAGGAAGGAAAGAAAGAAAGAAGGGAGGAAAGAAGGGAGGAAGGAAGGGAGGAAGGGAGGAAGGAAGGAAGGAAGGGAGGGAGGAAAGATGGAAGGAAGGAAAGAAGGGAGGAAGGGAGGGAGGTAGGGAGGAAAGATGGAAGGAAAGAAGGGAGGGAGGGAGGGAGGAAGGGAGGGAGGAAAGATGAAAGGAAGGAAGGAAGGAAAGAAGGGAAGAAGGGAGGGAGGGAGGTTGGTTGTGTGGTCAGGAGGATCTCTGTGATGAGGTGACTTTGAGTTGTGACTTGAACCATGAGTGGAGGCAGCCTCTGAAGAACTGAGGGGAGGTAATTCCAGGCACAGGAGCAGCAAGTGCAAAGGCCCTGGGGTAGATGAAGTGGGAGGAGACTGAGAGGATGCCAGGTTCGAGATGAGGTCTGAGGGGCAGGTGGGAAAGAACAGGGACTTCACCCTGAGGCCGGAGGGAGCTGTGGGTGTGATCTTACCAACCGGCAGACCTCTGTGATAGCCGAGTGAAAGACACGTGAGAGGTGTCTGGTTCAGAATACAGCCGGGAGGCAGAGTGGATGGGAAGGGCGCATGTTCTAATATGGAGGTGAAGCGGGGAGAGGACCCTTTCCCTCTGAGCCCAGAAGGGTGTGATCTCCGGATCTTTCTCAGCAGAGCAGCCAGCGCGCCCTTAGTTACAGACAGGGAGGCTGACGGAGAGCCGGAGAGAGCTCCTTGTCCAGCCCCCCAAAGGGGCTGTGGTTCTCCTGGTTCCTCGGGAACTTGGGGGCTGAGCTGGGGCTCCCGTGGCCCTGGCCAGGCCTCCTGCTGCCCTGCTGTGTCCCCGCCGGAGAGGGAGGACCCCTGCTGGGGGAGGCCTTGCAGGCAGAGGTGGGGGACGTCATGGAAGGGTCTAGGGGCTCAGAGCTGGGGCCTCGCTGGGCCAGGAGGGTGTGCAGGGCAGCACCTTCAGACCGGAGGTCTGGGAGCACCTCTCGGAAGAGGGAAGAACCCAGAGAAATGTCTGCAGGAGCCTCCTAGAGCCACAGCCACGGGGAAAAGAGAGGGTAGGCCAGGCAGTGGCTGCCCGGGCCACGCAGGTCTGTGAGCCTTCACCCCACCCACCTCAGCAGGACTGCTGGGGGCCCTCCAGGGGCGGAAAAAGCAGGTCGGGAAGAAGCGGGAGACGAGACTGGGATGCTGGAAGGCGGAGCGGGTGGCCCAGGTCACGCGTCTGCTCCTCGGAACAGGGGTGGAGTCAGCTTCTGCTCTCGCTCAGGGCTTTGTGGACGGTCCTCTGTATTTGCCCCATTTACAATGAGGCTCTGAGAGTTTCCAGAATTTTCCTAAGGCCACACAGGCAGTCATTTTGAAGATAGCTTCTTTAAAAAAAAATTATACATATATATATATATATATATATATATATATATATATATATATTGATTTCAGAGAGAAAGGGAGTGGGGGAGAGAGAGAAAAAAAGCAGCAATGATGAGAATTATTGATCGGTTGCCTCCTGATTGAGCTTGCAACCTGGGCACGTGCCCCAGACTGGAATCGAACCCAGAACTCTTCCTTCCGCTGGCCAACACTATCCACTGAGCCGAGCCAGCTAGGGCTGAAGGCAGCTTCTTAACCACTGCGGGCTCCCGCCTCGGGCCCCCTGCCTGTGAGATGGCGGAGGTGGCGTGAAGGAGCCCCACGGGCCCTCGGGGCTCCGGACAGGAACGCAGAACTGCTTCTCTAGCGGGGGGCCCGGATCTGAAGGAAGGGCTGGGGCTTGCCTGGAACTGTGTGCGCCTCCACTCGCTGGGTGGCATGGTTAAGGGTGTGGGGTCTGCCAGGCCACTGTCTGCGGAGGGTGGAGGTGAGGGTTGGAGGAGTTAATGCAGAGGGCCTGGCACACAGGAGGTGTTCATACAATGATAGCTCTTAATGTCTTAGCTGAGAGAGGGGAGGATGCCCCTTCACATTTCTTGCATTCGCTCACTTGGCAAATATTTGCCGAGTACTGCCTCTGTGCCAGACCCTGTCCTTGGTGCTGGTGACAGTGCTGCCCCAGGCAGCACTGATCCCTGCCTTCAGGCAGCTTACTTTCCAGTGGGAGACTCAGACCTGCTCCACCTCCCCCACAAAAAAAAAAAATCAAATGAGTGCCACATGGAACACGTTAGTGTGGTAAGTGCCAGGGAAAATACGGCAGAGAAGGGGGAGGCAGTGCCCTGCGGGCTTCTCCATGACAGTGACTGAGAGTCAGACCTGAGGCAGGAGGGAGCGAGCCTGAGGAGCCTGAGGGGAAGCATATGAGGCAGTGGAACAGCGGGGCGAAGGTGAGGCTGGAGGACCACCCGGGGTGGATTGTAGGACCCGATGGGCAGGAACATGCTAAACGCCGATGCCCACAGCTGGGACTCGGGGTGCAGATCCCGTTGGGAGGACTGGAATCCTCCTCCCTGATACCAGCGTCAGTGGTGGTGTCCTTATTATCATATAGCAATTCCAGGCTGTCCTCAAGGCCCCAGCTCTGGGTGCCAAGGAATCAGGTATATATTTTAATTTACTTGTTTATTTTTGTTAATCCTTCCCCAAGGATATTTTTATATGCAACCAAGTTACATGTCCCTGACCAGAATCGAACCTGGGACCCTTCGATCCAAGGGCCGATGCTCTGCCCACTGAGCCAAACCGGCCGGGGCAGGAGTCAGGTGTACATTTCAGATGGTAAAGGCGCTGAGGGACTGCCACTCCTGGCCCCGTGCAGAGCAGCTGAACCCCAGGGTGGGGCCCACAGCGAGCTGGGACTGCACTGGCACCTCTGGCCCAAGCCTGCTTGCATCTTCTGGGTGGTGGGTGGGTGGGTGTGCAGGGTGCGGGTCAGGGGGACTCAAGCTGGCTACACCCCTGAGAATCCCGTCTGGAGAGGAGGCAGGCAGGAGGAGCCTGTTTGTCTTTGGAGCCTGGTAATTCCTCGGCTGGCTGTGTGTCTCCTTGGAGCTGAGCTGCAAAGCTCTTGGGAAGGATCTCTGGTCGTTGAGGGAAGTAAGAAGGAGGATAACTTGGGTGCACAACACAGCTAGGGGAGGGGTTGGGGAGGTTAAAAAAATTGTCTTTTAATTGATATTTTAGAGAGGGAGGGAGGGAGGGAGGGAGGGAGGGAGGGAGGGAGAGAGAGAGAGAGAGAGAAAGAGAGAGAAACATCTTTGCAAGAGAGAAATCTCAGTCAGCAACTGGGGATCAAACCGAACCTGCAACCTAGGTATGTGCTCTGACCACCGGGAATCAAATCCAGGAGCTCCCGGTGCATAGGACTGGGCATCAACCACTGAGCCACACTGGCCAGGGGGAGGAGCTTTTTCCAAGGGAGACAGTGGGTGGGGACCGCAGGCCTTTGAAGGGAGGAGTGAGTCTTAAGACTGGCTGGCCCAGGGAACCCCCCAGGATCTTCAGCTCAGAAGGGGTGATGGTTCTGGGGAGGGGAGGGGAGCGTGTGACAAGATAGGGCACAGCTGCTGGTGGTTGCTGTGGGCCCGGAGGCAAGCGCTCTGGGAGCCTGGGATCCCTCTCCTCAGAGAACAGAGGGTTTAATCTGCCGTCGGAGGGGATTGGGTGGGATAACCACCTCTCCCTGAGCCAGGGGCTCGGGATCAGTAGGTGCTGGGGAAGGACTTGCCCTGTCCAGACTGGGAGGGCCGGTCACTGGGAGGCAGGACCCAGGCGGGGAGGTCGGGGTGTGAGGATGGGGCTGCAGGGGTGCCCTCCACCTCGTCTCAGACAGCAGGGCCTCTGCCTCAGGCCCCCGCTGGGCACCCTGTCTCACTTTCGGAGAATGTGCAGCCACGGGGAGGGCTGGCATCCCTGACGCTGGAAATGGAGGCCCAGGGTCCCTGTCAGTGAGACGGGGATGAAAACGGGACAACGGGCAGGCACCGGTGCTGGCCTCCAGGCAGGGCCACCCGGGACCTCCGGGGACGAGGGGTCATGAGTGTGGGTGAAGCACGCTGCTGTGAGGAAACAAGACGGGACCCTGGTGCTGTCACCGAAGAAGGCGGCTGCTGCCCAGGCCAGCTTGTGTGGCCAGAGTTGCCTGTTCTCCCAGAGCTTCGAGAAAAGTAGGGAATAGGGACTTGTCATATGAAATCTTTCCATTTTAAAACATTGGGAATAGATGAACAAAATGAAAGAAATAACCAAAACCACCAGGCTGAGCAAAAACCCACTCCCTTGGCTGGTGACACCTGTGTCTCACCCACCCCCACTCCCACCCCCTCCGCCCCCTGTCCTGGCAAAGGCGGCCCAGTGCCAGCTGCAGCCCTCCCCTGGGAGGCTGGTCCTCACTCTACTGCCCTTGGAAATGAGCTCATCATAGATCCAGCTTCCCAGGGGCCATGGGGAGAACAGAGTATCCTGCTGCGCTGTGTGGTCCCGGGCGAGACCCTTCCCCTCACCGGGCCAGCTTCCTGTTCCGCTCAGACAGCCCGGTCTGCGGGAATCGGGATTCCCGCAAGCCTGGGCAGCGTGTGACTAAGTCCCTCGGGCTCTGAGGATGCGGTTGTTACGGAAGTGACTCTACCCAGGAGCCACGCCTCTGGGCTGGGGTGCTGTGCACTCTGCGTGTTGTGTGTCGGTCACAGTTGTGCGTGTGAGTGGATGTGTCATCACGTGGGGCTTCGCATGGCCTGGTGTAAACACCATTATTTTAATGACTTTGCCCCGGGAACCTTTCATGGCTCTTCTGGAAGCCAGCAGGAAGCCGAATAATCCTCCCAGCGACCCTGGGGAGGGGTCCTTCCTGATTTGCAGATAGGGAAGCCTCAGCCCAGAACACAGGGCCCTGGCTCAAGACTCTGCGGGGTCCCTGCTGAAATGAAGAGGAAAGGAGCCTGCTGGGCCTATCACAGTTTGAGCTGCTGAAAGAGGGCAGAGGGAGAAGAAAAAGGTCCTTGCCTTTGATTTTTTTCTTGGGGGGGGAGGGGTAGCTGAGCCCTGGCTCTCTCTGGACCTTTAGTCAGAATCCTTCCATCTCTCTCTCTTTAAAAAAAATTTTTTTTAAATTGATTTCCAAGAAGGAGATAGAAACATCAATGATGAGAGGGAATCACTGATGGGCAATTCAGGCATGTGCCCTGACTGGGAATCGAACTGTGATCTCCTGGTTCATAGGTCGAGGCCCAACCACTGAGCAACACCGGCCCCACTTGTTGTCCGGTCAAATCTTTCTCCCCAGAACCAATCCGGCCTGTGGTCTCTGCAGACTCGGAGCCGGAAGTCGAGTGAACCCCAACTCTCTGAACATTCCCCTTGTGCAGTAAGGCGTGAGTCCACGGCCCGCGGAGGGGCCTGTGATGCTGAGAGAGCGCGCCCAGCGGGGGGCTGGAGGGGGGTCAGACGATTTGGGTCTAGAACACCCCAGCTTTGTGTGCGCCCTCCTTCGCCCCGGCCCACCCCACCTCGTTTTTTTGGGAGGTCAGTGCCTGTGTGTGCTCCCCGGCCCCGCCCGGGAGGCCGCGTTCCTGCAAGGCTGGGGGGCCGTGCTTTCCCCGCTGCGGCCCCCAGCGCCCCGGGAGCGGAGGGCGCGGGCCCTTTAAATTCTCCGGGGCGCGGCGGGCCGGGGATGACGTCAGCGGGCGGGCCTGGCTCAATGGGAGCGGCGGGCGCGCGCGGGGCGGGAGCGCGGCGGCGGCGGGGGCGGCGGGCTGGGCGCCCGGAGGCGGCGGCGGCGGCGGCAGGAGCCCGAGCGGAGCCCGGCGGGGCGAGCGGCGGCGGCGGCGGAGAGGCTGGCGGCCGGGCGGCCCCGCGAATCCTCCCGCATCCGGCCCGGCGGGCCGCTCCCGCCCGCGGCGGCCCCCCGAGCAGCGGCCCGGCACCGGCGCCCTCCCGGCGGGGTAAATATTGGGGGGCCCGGGGCTCGCGGAGGGGCGCAAACCCGGGGGAAACGGGGCTCCCCCCGCCTCTTTGTGTTTGCGCGAGCGGCAGGGAGGGAGGGGACGCCGCGCTGCGCCGGAGCCGGGGGGAGGGGGCGCCGCCCGCCGCCCGCCCGGCCGCGAGGACAAAGGCGCCGCTGAGGCCGAGCGCGCGGGGGGGGGGGGGCACACCATTATTTTGCTGGCTCGAGGGGGGATGGGGCGAGGCCCCCCAGTTCTGCCCGCCTCCCCTTCCCCCAGCGCGGACCCTTTAAGGGCGCAGCCAGCCCTCTGCGGCCACCCCAGGCTGTGATTTGGGGACCCGGAGGGCGGGGGTCCGGGCCTGGGTGCGGGGGGCACCGATACTGCTCTTTCGAGCTGCTCCGTCAGACCCGGGGCTCCTGCCTGTTTGGCCGGAGCATCAGCAGCGCCCCCCTCCCTGGCTGGGTGCTCCGGGCCTGGGGGGTCAGCGAGGCTGCTGCTCCCGGAGGTGGGACGGGGCGCCGGGGGGGGGGGGCGGGGAGGGAGGGGTGTGTAGTCACCCAGCCCCGGGTCTGTGTTCCTTTGTGGAGAGAAGAAAGGGGTGGGGGTTATTTATCAGCTCGGGTTCTCCCGTTTCTGCCCGGGAGAAACCCTTGTTTTGCGAGTCTCGGTGGAACCTAAAACTCCGTGTGCGCCGGGGTGTCTCCGGAGGGAGGATTCCCAGGCTCCAGCACCCCCACACTCCAGTGGGGTGGGCCCCCTCCCAACTTTGCCTTAGTTTCCCTGCGGGTTTGGGCGCAGCCGCCGCCTCCCTCGGGGTGAGAGATCTGGGGAGAGGGGAGGGGGTCAGATTATCTTAAGTTGCACCCCCAAATGTGTTTGGGCTCTTTTGCCTTCTGCCTAGCATGTTCCTCCGGATTTTATTTTACTGGTCCAGAGACAAGGGCCCTGGCTGGGGGGTCCGGTGTTGGGGGGCGGACAGGGAGTTAGAAAACTGTCCGTGTGTTGTGTGGCTGGGTAGTTGTCTGATTGTAACTAGCTGGAACTCCGGAGTCTTCCTGCCTTTTTTTTTTTTTTTTTTTTTTTTTAATACTTGGTTTATTGCCCCCTCTCCCGCCCCCGAGGGAGAAGCAGCACAGAACTGGAGAGCCCATTCCTGACTCAATCCTTTCTCCTCTCCTGGGGGAGGCTGGAGGGATTGGGGGGTGCTGGGACCGGCCGGACTCCGGCCGGGGTCTGGGTGGCCAGCACAGAGTGGGGTGGATGGTTTGTACCTTCTCTCCTCCCCTTCCCCGCAGGTAGCCCCATGCGTGGGGAGGGTTGGGGGGTCATGTGCGTATATTTATGTAAGACAACCAGACGGAGGGCATGGGTATTTATATAACCTGGCGTGGGTATTTATGTAATATAGGATGCGGGTGTATTTATGTTCCTTTTCCGAACCTGCGGCTTTCCCGGCTGCCACGCGTGGTCTCTGAATTGGCGTCGGTGGAGCACAGACGTGGGGAGGGGGGACCCCGAGTGTGTAGGCCCGCACCCCCTCCCCCAGCGGGGCGCTTCCCTTTCTCTGAGCGAGCGTACACACGGGACAGTCGGCCTGTGGCTGTGGGTTTCCTGCAGATGTGGATGGAGCGTGTGAGCTGGCAGCCTGGCACCTCGGCTGGGACCGGCCGAGGCCCGTGGTTAGGAGCCGAGTTTGGCCCACTCTGGGGTGGGACTGCTTCCTGTGGCCACTGGGAAGGGCTGGTTGGTGGTGGCTCCCCTGGAGCCAGGTGCCGACGGGATGACTCCGGGGCAGGAGCTGTGGCACCGTGCCTCTGCCAGGGACAGAGCGGGGACCTGGCCCTCTCCCTTCCCAGGAGCATCTGGCTTTGGAGGAGGAGGCCAGCTCTTGGCCTGGGGAAGGGACAGGACCTCTGTGCCTGGCACAGCTGCCGGCCCTGGCATGAATTAAGTCCTGTTTGTGGGGGTGAAGGCCGCCAGGTGGGGAGGCAGGAACCCCGTGTTGGTGGTGAGTGAGCAGATGCACTAACTGGCTGCTGTGGCCGGGGTGGACAGGGCATGGCCTCCGGGGCTGCCGATGAAGGCCCCCTCCCCTTTTTTTCCCCCAGGAGGGAGGGAGGGAGAGACAAGAGACAAACATTGATGTGAGAGAAAACTTGGAACGGAACCCACAACCCAGGCATGTGCCCTGACCGGGAATTGAACCAGCAACCTTTCAGTGTATGGCTGGTGCTCAACCCACTGGCCACACCAGCCAGGCCGAAGGCCCCTCTTGATAGTCTTGTACGCTGGCTCTTGTAGACTCAGTGAGATCTCAGGGTCCCCTACTCCTCTCCCAGTTTCATTCGTGGGCTACCATTTCCTCTCTCCCCCCTATGGGGTTCCCTCCTCCCCGGGCCAGGACCCCAAGCTTCCAGGCCAGAGCGGGGGGTGTTCACCAGGGACCCTGATGTCCCACAGGCTTGGACACCCGGGTTGGGACACAGGATGTAGACAAGCTGTGAATCAGTATCCTTCTCCCCGCAGCCCCTCCCCCCATGCCACAGACGCTCAGACTGGAGGCCAGAACCCGGCTTCAGTCCCTTCCCTTGTTCAGTTGCCCTCTTAGGAGACCCTCCGGAGGGTCCCGGTCCAGAGGAGTCCGGCCCCAACAGTCACCCAGAGACCTGGGTGCGGAGCGGCCCGTGGGGGAGGCTCTATGGTGAGGTAGCGAGGAGGAGACCACGGAGGAAGGGGCCCCTCCTGCCGGGCACACTGTAGACTGGCAGGGTCTGGCCTCTGTGGAAGCCCGGCCCTGGTTCTTGGCACTGGAAGCCTGGGGTGGGGATGGGGCCGGGGCAGCTGGGATTGCTGAGCCCTACAAGGACCTCGGAGCTTAGGGACCCCCTCTGCTCAGCGTGTCTTCCCATCCCTGGAGCTTGGAACTTGCTGGTGGTTGCCATGGTAGCACCACCTGGCCGATCAGCTCCTGCACCCCCCTTCCTTTCCCCCCCTTTGTCCTTGATTTTCCTTTTAGGGTCTTGGCTCATGACTGGCCTGCCCCCTGAGGGGCTCCAATTGGAGGGTCCCTGAATGAGGGCCCCCCAAAACTTGCTCCCGGGCCTTGTCTCCAATCCCACCTTCTGCCTGGCCCTGCTCAGCCGGCCTCAGCCATTGCCCACACCTGGAGGCTCTCCTCAGGCCGGCGGGGCCAGGCCGCCTTCCTGGGCAGTGGGAGGGAGAATGCTGCTCTCCCGGTTCCTGGGGCTTTGCCAGCTCCGCTGAGCCCCGTGTGTCTGCTTCCCCCCACAGTGAGCGCGAACCATGGAGCTCCGTGTGGGGAATAAGTACCGCCTGGGCCGGAAGATCGGGAGTGGGTCCTTCGGAGACATCTACCTGGGTAAGTGTCCCTGCCTCCAGCTCAGCGGCTCTGGACCCCCCCCCCCCCCATACACACACACACACACACACACACACACACACACAACTGTGGGGATGGGGAGGAGGGAAGATGCCGGGATTTGAGGCTCTGAAGTCGGAACTTGGTTCTGGGGCGGCGTGTGTTAGTCACTTGCTCCTAGGGGGTGGCAGCAGCAGGCTGGGTGAGGCAGGCTGGGCAGAGAAGGGTGCTTTCAGCTCCGCTCCCCGCCATGGGCGCCCTGGGCCTCGAGCGGGCGTGGGAAAGCCCAGGCTGGGTGAGCACCCCGGGCCTCGTCTCCTGGGAGCAGGATGTGGTGGACGGAGAGGCCCCTCCCTGGGTCCGGCCTCCGGGATTCAGCGCGGGCAGGCTTGGGAATGACACAGGCTCCCCACTAACCTCGGGGGAGGGAGGGCAGGGGTCGTAGCTTTTAGGCTCCCTCTCTCCGGATGTGCTTCCTGCTGGAAGTCTGAGTTTGCTCTGGTTTTGTTGTTTTAAACAAATCACTGTCATCTGGCCCCAGAGTAAAGAGGCAGAGGCCCATGCCTTCCAGAGCCGCTTCCCAGGCGCCCGAGGGGCCGGTCTGGAGTCGGGGCCCTCCTGGCGGCTGTTCACAGAGGAGGTCTGTGTGGGTAACTGGACTGGAGCTGCCAGAGCGAGCGGCCAGCGCCGGTGTCCCCTCGCCCCGTCCGTGTCCTTGGGAAAGGAGGAGACCGGCCAGTCAGTGTGCTGGGCTCCCAGATTGATTCAGAGCTGGGGTGAGGCGGTCCCCACCTCTTGGGTATGAAGTTTGCTAACCAGGGAGCCTCCCCTGCCTGTCAGAGGGGACAGGGACGGAGAGGGGGAGGGCGCGTGGTCTCAGTGCACGCTCCCTGCTAAAGAGTGGATCTGTCAGCAGCTCTAGCGATGGCGCTTCGCTGTCCCCCTTCCCACACGGGGAAGCAGGAGCATCAGGGCTGAGTGGCCCCCACGGTGCCTTCACGCCAGCCCCCAGGGAGGACGGAGTGTGGAGACAGAACGTGGGAGGGAGGCATCAGGCAGCGGGGGCGCCAGGCCTGCTCTGGGCGGCTGTGCCGGGCTGGAGTCCCCATCTGGAAAGTGTGTGTGATCTGCTGCCTGGCTGACCACGGGCTGACCACGGGCTGGCAGGAGGCAGAGTGGCGTTACACGTGGCACGGGAAAGCATCGTAAACCGAAGCGCCAGCCAGACGTCCGGTTCCCGGAGGCTGATCGCCTCGTAGCTCCCCCTCCTGGAGCACCGCTGGGCGCAGAGGGGAGGAGGGTACGGTGCATGGCACAGCTGTTCAAGGGTTTTCCTCTGAAGCCAAGCTCCTCCGGGCAGGCGGCATCGGTTGGTTTCCACCCTGTCCCTAGAGCCCAGCGTGTGGTTTGCCCAAAGAGGGTGTCTCGTGGAGCTTCTCGGAAGGATGGAGGAGGAAGTGGCTGGCTGGACGCAGGCATAGGGAGCGGCACCCCCGTAGCCGGGGAGCAGGGGGCAGGTCCTGGTTCAGGTCCCCAGTCTCCTCCTCATGTGTGTGACTAGGATGTCACGTTCTCCCTCTGAGCCTCAGCATTCTCACCTGTGAAAGGGGTACCCATACCCTTACTGCCTGTGAAATTGGGCCAGGTATGAAGGACCCTCTTACCAACCCCGAGGCTCTGGGGCTCCGGACTGAAGCCTGGAACCGCTGGCTTGAGGGCAAAGGGCCCAGAGAGGCAGCTTCTGGCACAGACACACACCTGCTCCTGGACAGCTCCGGTCCAGAGCCTTCTTTGGAGGGGGGGATGGTCTGGTCTGAAAAACAAACTTGGTCACAGCTGAGGCCCAGAGACAGGGAGGGCCAGGCCAGGGTTACTCAGAAAGCCAGTGCCCCTGGTCCACGTGCAGGACCAGCCTGGGGGCAGGACTTCCTGTTTATCTAGTAGTCATCTAGTTCCTTTTATTTCTTCTTATTTTTGTGTGTGTCATCTAGCTCATGTTAAACCCTAGGGCCTGGTCTCCTCCTGCTGTACAGGCTGTGAGTAAACCATACCAGGGTTTTCGGTGCTGGCATTTCTTTTACTAGCTGTGTGCCCTTGTGTAAGTGATGACCTCTGCCAGCCTTGGCTTTCCCATCTGTAAAATGGGCGTAAGGCCTCCAAAGCTGGGAGAAGTAATGAGCTAGATCACAGCGTGCGAAACACCTGCACATGCTCAGCCCGCAGTCGTGCTTTTTATTTTGTTAACCCTCCATCTTCGCTGGAATTTGCTCCTGTCCTCTTGTCTGTCTTGGGCTGAGGGGGAAGGAAGAGCCCCTTCTCCCTGGCTGTCAGCCTTCGCCAGGTACATGGGGGCCTCAGTCTGACACCGTGTCCTGCCAGCTGCTTCCTGGGCCCATCTCGCTGGCGTGAGGACAGCGGTGACTGTAGGGCCTCGCTGGCTCCCTTTGTTCAGAGCTCCGGCCACACTCTTGCCGCCAAGGCCAGTGCCAGGGCCTGACTCCAGATGGCCCTGCAGGTGGGGTGGGCACAGCCACCAGGCCCTGCTCCCCAGGATCCCCCGAAGGCGAACCGACACCTTGTGGAAGCGGCTGTGAGCCCCCAGCTCCTCTTGGGTCCTGTCCCGTTCCCCCATGCCCGGCACCATCGTAAGGGGACAGCAGGAGAGTGGGGCCGGCTTTGTTAGGGCCTCAGGTTGGCTCATGGGGTCCAGAGCTGGCCAGGCCCGTGCCCACTCTGCCAGCCACTGGCCATGTGCCCTCAGGAGCGTGGCATCTTTTAGAAATCTCTGGCCCTTGGCTCCCGTGGGGAGGGCATGGAGCTCCCACCAGGTGGTTATGGAGGCCCTCCGCCCTCCGCCTCCGGTCCAGTCGGCTCCTGACTGTCCATGTGTCTGTGTGGGTGTCCGAGCAAAGCCCATTGTGAGGCAGCCCTCCCAGCTAGAACTTCCAGACCCTCCAGCGCTGGCCGGGACCAAGCCCTTCCCTGTGACCAAGTTTGTTTTTCAGACCAGACCATCCCCCCCTCCAAAGGCCCCGTTTCTGGCTGGCGGCACCTCTTTCTCGGCCACAGTTAGCTCGGCTCCTCCCACGGAGCTGAGCTGCAGGCAAGCCCGCCTCACCGGTCCAGGCCGGTCTGTGTCTGTTGCGTGATGAATGTGGTGGTGGGGATTGGAATAGAGAACAAAGAGGGGCTTTGGGGCTGGGTGTCATTGATTTCAGAGAGAGGGAGAGGGAGAGAAATCAGCGATGAGAATCGTCCATCGGCTTCCTCCTGTACACCCCCCCAGGGATCGAGCCTGCCACCGGGGCCTGTGCCCTCACCGAAATCCACCGTGGCCTCCTGGTTCACAGATGGACGCTCAGCCACTGAGCCACACCAGCCTTAGGGGTTAGCTTCAAATCCTGGCTCTGTTGCGACCAGTTCTGTGTGGCCTCGGGCCAGTTAGTTTAGCTCTCTGAGCCAGCCGTGGTGAGAATGAGGGAGGTGGAGAAAACACGGGAGCGTCCAGATAGAACATGGAGGCAGCACACGGGTCCAGGGGCGGGACCCTGGGGAAGCAGCTGGGACAGGTTTCCAGCACTTGGTGGGGTCGGAACATTGCCTAACAGTTGGGCCCCGTCCCAGAAAGTTGTGTGGCGTTTAGTCACTGACCTTTGGCATCTGTTGCTGTGAGCAGTGGTGCTCGCAGGATGCTGCACGAGTTCAGAGGCATAAGGGCTCCTCCCTCTACCTCCCCACCTGGGGGGGGGGGCACTCTCCCTGCACCTCTGCTTCCTGGGTGGGGCCGCTGTCCACCCTCTCTGGACACGGGTCCCTCCGGTCCTCCCCAGTCCTCACTCCTGGGTCTCAATGAGGGAGAAGGGGGACATTTGACAAGGTCCGGGGACATTGTGGATGTTGTTTCTCGAGGAAGGGGGTACGACGGTCCCCGGTGGTAGAGGCCAGGGCTGCTGGGCGCCCTCCGGCGCTCAGGACAAAGGCTGCCAGTAGCTCGGAGGCCCAGAGACCCTGTGAGCAGCCGCCTGGAGTCTCAGGCTCTCGGCCACGGTCTGTGCTGGGCCCTGAGACCGGATCTCTGCCCTGCTCTCCTCGTTCGTCGTCATCCTCGGCTCAGTTTGGGGTTCTGCACCCCCTCCTGTCGGGCCTTTGCACGTGCTGTGGTCGCTGTCCAGCACAGCCCCTACCAGGCATCAGGACCCCTCAGCCTTCTGTGCAGGGACCTCTCCTTTCCCCACCGAATGTGTTCCCTGGCTCTTTCCTTCCGTGTCCCGCACATGGTCAGGGCGTCTCAGGCTCATCTCTGGAGCTGGTCCCGGTCACCACACCCCATGTTCCTGGAGCACGTTACAGTGTGCCAGGCACGCAGCTAAGCCTGCTGGCACCTCAGAGCCAGAATGAGCGAGGTGCTGTCATCCCTGGTTTACACCGGGGTGCCTGGGGCGCAGAGGGGGGAAGCGACCTGCCAGGGTCCCCCGAGCAGGAAGTGGCAGAGTCAGGATTTGGGCTTGGAGCCCGCTCTGTTTTTGTTGTTGATAATCCTCACCCGAGGGTATTCTTCCCACTGATTTTATTTATTTTTTTAGAGAGAGAGGAAGGGAGGGAGGGAGACACAGAGAGATATCAATGTGGGAAAAACACATCTATCCTTGTCTCCTGCAAGGCCCCAGGGCCCAGGGATCAAGCCTGCAGCCGAGGTCCGTGCCCTTGGCCGTCATTGAACCTGCTACCCCTCGGCCCCAGGACTGACACTAACCACTGAGCCGAACCGGCCCACACTCCTAACTGCTGTGCTCTCCTGCTCTTGTGCGGGCGGGGAGGGGGCCTGGCCTGCCTGGCAGATGACACCAAGCCCAGCCCCGCTCCCTGCCACATCCTCACCCCCCCCCCCAGTGGTGAATGTTGATGTGTCAAAAGCACTTTATGGTTTAACAAGGCACTTTTCTCTCCCATGGCTCATGGACTTAGTAATCTGTTTACTTTACTTTCTTACTTTAATTTCGTTTTATGTGGCTCAAAAAACCAAAACACGCAAACCCCAAAGCCAAGACACAAAAGCACATGCCGTGAAGAAGCCAGTCCCCAAAGGCCACATGCTGTATGATTCCATTTCTGAGAAATGTCCCGCAGAGGCCGGCCCCGGAGACAGGGCGGTGACTAGAGGTTGCAGAGAGCAGGTGGCGGGAGGGGGTGGCAGAAGGACTCCTCGGGGTAGGAGTGAGTTGGGAATGATGAAAATGTCCTAAAATTGACGGTGGGGTTGGTTGCACAATCTTGTGAACTTTGTAAAAACCGCGGCATTGTACACGAAAGGAGTGATGGTACAGCATGAGAGTTCCATCCGCTCCAGGCAGGAAAAAATGATAGCGCGTAACAGAGTAGCCAGCGCAGTGTCTTCCCTGGCTCTCATGTTTTTTTCAGTGTTTCTTTATATAGATACAACCAAACATAGACACATATTATTTCCTTGCTTTTTTTTTTTTTTTTTGTACCGAAAAGAGAGCATAAGATACATAGTGTTCTGTGCTTTGCTTTCTCACTTCCTGTATCTTTGAGATCTTTCTACTTCTGCTCAGAGAGCTTCCTCATTCTTTCTCCATTGGAGTCCCGCTGTGGCTGGCTCATTCTTTGCATAACCGGCCCGGAGGGATGGGCATCTCAGCTGTTTCCAGGCTTTTGCTATTACAAACGGCCCACAGTGGGCCGCCTGGTCCGGCCTCGTGTTTGCACCGGGCCAGGGTGCCCAGGAATCTCCGAAGTGGCAGATGGCCCCCTGCGGGGATCTGCGGTTCCCCGGGACCCCCTGGGCTGGAGTGCCCACTGCCCCACGCCTCACAGCGGGCATCCTGTCGACTTCTGGTGGGGCTTTTGCCAATTGTAGCTGGAAAATGGTCATTCCTTCTACAAGGAGGTAGATAGGACATCTTTTCATATGAGGAAGCCATTTTTACATTAATGATTTCTTCCTCTCTGGAGTATCTGTTCCAATCTTTTACCCTATTTGCTATTGAATCTTTGCTCTTTTTCCTACTGGTCTTTCGGAGCTGGTTGTGCTATACTAGAGGCCCAATGCCCGAAAATTCATGCAAGAGTAAGCCGTTCTCCCCTTGCTGCCAGCTTCCCTCTGGCACCTGGGACCCGGGCTGCTTCCCTCGGGCCCCCCACAGGCACCCGGGACCCGGGCTGGCTTCCCTCCACCCTGGCTTGTCAGGAAGAATGTCTGGAAGGCCCTCTGGTCTAATTAGCATGTTACTCTTTTATTCTTATAGATTAGCCACGTAATGCGAGCTCTTTGCTGCTGAGAGAGAGGGGTTTCAAGTGTATGTTTTTTAGGACTTTGTTTTTGGTATTTTTGCCATGGAGAAGGGATTCCTTTTTTGGGAGGTGAGCAGGCCATTTTTTCCTCCTTTTTAACGGCTTCCGGAGTTTAAGTCAGGAGTAAAAAGCCTTGCCTGGCCCCAAATTAGAAGACAATTCAGAGAGGAAAGGAGAGAGAGAGATACAAACATCAGTGATGAGAGTCATTAACTGGCTGCCTCCTGCACGCCCCACGCTAGGGATCCAGCCCACAAAGTGGGCACGTGCCCTGACCAGGGATTGAACCATGGTTTCCTGGTTTGTAGGTTGATGCTCAGTTGGTGTTGCATTTTTTTGTTTGTTTGTTTGTTTGCCTTGAAATGGAGACAAATAAAATGTGCTTGCCTTCCTGTCACTCCCTTTCTCCTTTTAAAAAATAATGGAGGTGAAATTCACATGACATAAAAGTAATCTTTAAAAAAAAATCCTCCCCGGAGGATATGTTTATTGAACAGAGAGAGAGAGAGAGAGAGAGAGAGAGAGAGAGAGAAGCATCTATTGGTTGCCTCCCATGTGCACCCTGACTGACCCACTGTGGATGGAACCTGCAGCCTTTGGGTGCTGAGGTGGCTCCAGCCAGCTGAGTCAGCTCGGTGGCCATCGATGCGTTCCCAGTGTCGTGCAGCCTGGTTCTGCTCCGTCTGCATCACCCCAAAGGGAGCCCCTGTGCGCATTACACAGGCGGACTCCCCATGTCACTGCCCCCACCCCCGGCGTCCACCGATCTGCTTTCTTCCTCCAGGGACTGAACTGTTCGGGATATTTCGTATAATGGGACCATACAGTATTTTGTCCTTTCGTGTCTGGCGTACTCACGTAACATGTTTTTAAGGTTCATTGATGTTGTGTCATGTGTCAGTACGTCATTCCCTTTTATGGCTGAGTAATAGCCCACTGCACATGTAGGCACATGTGTGTGTGTGTTTTTTTTTAATATATTTTATTGATTTTTTTACAGAGAGGAAGAGAGAGGGGTAGAGAGTTAGAAACACCGAGGAGAAACATCGATCAGCTGCCTCTTGCACATCCCCTACTGGGGATGTTCCCGTAACCAAGGAACATGCCCTTGATTGGAATCGAACCCGGGACCACAGGCTGATGCTCGATCCACTGAGCCAAACCAGTTTCGGCGTAGGCACATGTGTTTTACCTGCATGTCCGTCCACGGCCACTCGGGTGTGGGCGCTTCTGGCTGAGAATGGGGCCTCCTTGCTCTCTGGCGCTCGGTGCTAAGACGCCCGCAGCGCCGTCTCCTCGCCCGCCCGCCTCCGGACGAAGCCGTTCTCCAGCTGCCGGGCATTGGGGCCGTCGCTGCTGTGTTCGGTCTTGCCCTGCCCTCCCGGTGCTCATGTTTCTGAAGAGCATGCACTTGGGGGTTGGCTTGCCTGGTCATGCGTGTTTCCCTTTATTAGCTAAACGCCAACCTGGTTCTAAAGTGGCTGGGCCAACTCACACCCCAGCTTTTAAAACTTATGTGTGTAGGCATTTATTTATCCCTATCCTAGGATATGCTAATTTTTTTTTTAAATTGTCTTTATTGCTGAAAATGATACACATCCCCCCTTTTCCTGATTGACCCCCTCTAGCCTCTTTTATATACGGTATATATTTATTGATTTGGGAGAGGGAGAAAGATGGAGGCATCAATGATGAGAGAGAATCATTGATTGGCTGCCTCCTGCACGCCCCCTGTTGGGGGTTGAGCCCAAAGCCTGGGCATGTGCCCTTGACCGGAATTGAACCGTGACCTCCTGGTTCATTGGTTGAAACTCAACCCCTGAGCACACCGGCCGGACCACCCCACTTTTTTTTTTTTTTTTTTAGTAGAAACTTTTGGTCCACTTGGGCTTCCTCCTGGAACGTGCCGAAAGCTGGGGTGACTGTCACGTGGCTAGCCAGGTGTGCCAGGATGTTTATTGCACCCCCAGCCTTTCCCTTGATGTGGGGTGCCAGCCTGATCCTCCGGAATTCTCTGGCCTTTCTGCTTTGTCTGCCTGTGTGCTGACTCCACACTGTTAGTTAGAGCAGCTGTGGTCCTGCTGTCCTGACAAGGAGGCTGCCTCTCAGCCCAGCCCCCAGCCCTTCTGCACGAACCCACCCTTTATCATAGCTGGGCAGAGGGAGCCTGCCCACCCCATCCTCTCCTCCACAGCCTGGCCCCCACTGGCCTCACCTCTCCAGCTCGGTGGCCCCCACCCGCCAGGATAAGGTTCCCCTCACGTGGTCTGTGAGCCTTCTGAGCCCCGCCTGTCCCCCCTGGAACCGGGACTCCCTGCTGCACAGCCCACGGTTCTCTAATCGGCCCTCTCCCCACCCCTTCCCCCTGTGCGGCTCTAGTTAGGCTCTTCTCCCCCCAAGCTGGCTCGGGTGCCCCCCTGTGCCCACAGCTCCCTCCACTTCCCTCCCTCGGATACAGTGCTGAGCCCTCTGCCGCCCCGAGGGCACTGAGCCAGCTCGGGCACAGGCACAGTTGGTGCTGGTGTACAGCTGCCCGCCAGCCGATGGGACCCTGACCCTTGCTTCCCATCCCCCGGGCAGGTGCCAACATTGCTTCTGGTGAAGAAGTTGCCATCAAGCTGGAATGTGTGAAGACGAAGCACCCGCAGCTGCACATCGAGAGCAAGTTCTACAAGATGATGCAGGGCGGAGGTGAGGGCCGGCCGGCGGGGGCGGGGGCGGGCGGCCTGGGGGGCGGGGGGAGCGGAGGGGCGGCTGGAGGCTGGTCCGGGGCCAGGAAGGACCTCCCCTGAGAGCCCCCCTTCCTGGCCCCCAGTGGGAATCCCGTCCATCAAGTGGTGCGGGGCCGAGGGCGACTACAACGTGATGGTCATGGAGCTGCTGGGGCCCAGCCTGGAGGACCTGTTCAACTTCTGCTCCCGCAAGTTCAGCCTCAAGACGGTGCTGCTGCTGGCCGACCAGATGGTGAGTCCATCGCCGGCCGGCCAGAGCCAAGGGCCCTGCCGGGCGCACGCTTCCCCTCCCACCCCCGCCTGCCCGTCCTGCCCGTGGCCACAGGGTGCCAGCCGGAGGGTGCCGGAGCAGGAGGCGGGAACGGGGACGTGGCACGGGCCTGGTTCCGTAACCGTGGCTGTAAAATGGGGAGGTAGCGTCTAATGCGGGTGATATACAGCCTGTGGTCGAGGTCCGTCCTGTGAGGTGACTGCCGTGAGCTAAGCCTCAGCCCCTCAGGTGAGACTCCCCTCTGCTGGGTTGTCATGACGTCGAGGGGAATGCTCAGAGTGCCAGGACCAGCAGGGGCGCCCACCGCCCAGCATCCTCGGTTCCTAAAGCCCTTTATAAACTCAAAAATATACTTGAAAATATATTTTTATATTTTCACAATATAAAAATAGCCCGGCCGGTGTGGCTCCGTGGTTGAGCGTCACCTATGAACCAGGAGGTCCCAGTTCGATTCCGGGTCAGGGCACTTGCCGGGTTGTGGGCTCCATCTTCAGAGTGGGGCGTGTAGGAGGCAGCCAATCAGTGATTCTCTGTCACCATTGATGTTCTCTCTCTCTCTCCCTCCCTCTCTGAAATCAATACAAACATAAAAATATTACCTGCGATTTTCGGCTAAATGTGTGTGCCGAGGAGGGGGATCAGCCTCATAGGATATGAGAGTCAGAGGTTTAGGAAATACTTGGCCACGCGGAGGAGGCGTTGATGTACAGAAGGCCGAGGCCCCAGCAAGGACTGGCCTGTCAGAGGACATATTGTGTGCATATATGCCAATTCAGGGTTTTGTTTTTTATTCTTTTATGTAAATTGTTTAAAGAAGGGCCTCTATGCCTGCCCGCCTTCGGTGTACTTGGGAGGCCGGGAGGCGGAGCCCGTCCTTGTGAGGGTCATCTCTCATCCTTGCCAAGTTCAGGCTTTTTGGAGCTCCCTCTCCCCCCTCCCTTTCAACCTGTCGCCAGAACAGCCTTCCAGATGCTCTGACCCCGGCTCCGGGTCCGAGGAGGGCGCAGAGCCAGGCAGGAGCGGCTCCCGTGGGCTCGGATGCCTCCAGCCCTCGCCTGTAGCTTTCCTGCCGCCTCGCTCTCTTCTCGGACTCACAGCAGACGTTCCTCCTCCCAAGCCGCTTTCTCATGGCGCTTCCCCCGGGCAGCCCTCCCTGACCTGCTTCCTGCAATCACCTCACCAGCATCCTTTCCCCCGGCCCGGGCCTGGCCCAGCGCGCGGCGCAGGCCTCTGGAGCGCTGGCTGAGTGCCGTGCTGTCCCCTCCCGTCCCCCAGATCAGCCGCATCGAGTACATCCACTCCAAGAACTTCATCCACCGGGACGTCAAGCCCGACAACTTCCTCATGGGGCTGGGCAAGAAGGGCAACCTGGTGTACATCATCGACTTCGGCCTGGCCAAGAAGTACCGGGACGCCCGCACCCACCAGCACATCCCCTACCGGGAAAACAAGAACCTGACCGGCACCGCCCGCTACGCCTCCATCAACACCCACCTGGGCATCGGTGAGTGTCAGGGCTGCTGGCCAACATCCTGGCACTCTGCAGCCTGGCTGTTCCCCCCGCCGTTCCCCCGGCTCCCACAGCGTCAGGCCCTCCCTCTCAGAGAGGAGCTGCGGCACCCCAGCAGGCCCTCCTGCCCGACTCCGCCCCCCGTGCTTACAGGCTCACACGGTGACACGGGTTGCTTAAGGTTGTTGGCTCAGCACGTGCCAGAGCCGGATTGGACCCCAGCTGTGTCTGATGCCACAGCTTGTCTGCGAGGTGGGCCAGGCAAGGAGGCCCGAGCTGCCGGGTGAACGGTTGCCCTGGAAAAACTAGCGCCCACCTCCACCACCAAAAACCGTAGGCCCAGGTTGAGTTGAGAAGGCTCAGCCTCAGGCTCCTCCTCTGCAGGAGGAGTCAGAGATGGCCTGCTGGTCACAGGGCTGCAGCACGCTGGGGCAGGGGGCGCGAGGTGCACGCATGCTGATGTGTCGGTCCCCCCGCCCCTCCGTGCAGAACAAAGCCGGCGGGACGACCTGGAGAGCCTGGGCTACGTGCTCATGTACTTCAACCTGGGCTCCCTGCCCTGGCAGGGCCTCAAGGCCGCCACCAAGCGCCAGAAGTACGAGCGGATCAGCGAGAAGAAGATGTCCACGCCCATCGAGGTCCTCTGCAAAGGCTACCCCTGTGAGTAGCGGGGGGACCCGAGGCCCTTTCCCGGGGGGAGACGGGGCCGCAGCGTCCATCTGGGGTGCCGTTGCCCCGGCACCAGAACAGGAACCGCGAGCTCCGTCACAGCGCGGCATGGCGGGAGGCCTGGCCGGGAGGCGCTCAGCACCCCCCCCCCCCCCCCCCCCAGTCCTGCCTCCCCTCCCTCCAGGGCCGGAGCGTCAGGGAAAAGGAGCCCTCTCTCCTCCCTCCCGAACTCCCATGCCTGACGCTTTGGTCACCAAATGCGGGGGCTCTTCCCCCACCACCCACTTCCCGGGACCCCCGCTGGGTATCCTGCCATTTGCCTCGATCCTGACACTGTCTCCCAGGAGGTAGGGTCAGACCCTACAGGCCGAGGGCTCAGTCCCACCACTGTTGTCACCAACTGATGCCCCCGGCCAGTCCCCCCGAGCTTCCCACCCACACCCAGGGTCCCGGGACCCCCTCCCCGAGTCTGAACGATGTGCCAGCGCGGCTCCCAGGCCTCAGGGAAGCACACTGAGCGGGTTATGGAGGGTGTGATGAGGGGCATGGGTGACGGGCAGGTGGAGAGAGGCACAGGGCGGGACCCTCCCCTCCCCGTGGCTTGGGGTGTGGCACCCGCTGGAAGGTCTCCAAACCCAGAACGATCAGAGGACTCCATCTCTGGCCCTTTCCCTTCTCTAGGGACGTTGGGAGGTGGGGAGGGACACAGGTTCCACACTCCTGACTGTGGCTTGTCCTGGGCCCAGCCCCCCCAGGGCCCCACCCCGCGTCACCTCCATAGGACGAGACGCTGCTGCTGCTCCTGCCACTTAGAAGTTACAGGGATGTAGGAGCCCCGGGTCAAGGACAGGGTCAGAGACCAAATATTAGGACAAGGACCGTTCTTTTTTTTTTTTTTTTTTTTTTTTTTTTAATATATTTTATTGATTTTATACAGAGAGGAAGGGAGAGAGATAGAGAGCTAGAAACATCGATGAGAGAGAGTCATCGATCAGCTGCCTCTTGCACACCCCCTACTGGGGATGTGCCCGCAACCAAGGCACATGCCCTTGACCGGAATCAAACCCGGGACCTCTCAGTCCCCAAGCCGACGCTCTATCCATTGAGCCAAACCAGTCTCGGCTGGGACAAGGACCATTCTTACCGCTTAGGATGTGACCCGGGTTTGAGGCGCTCAGGGCCAGGGACCAACGTGGATGTTTTCTGTTCCCGTACGAAGGCCCCTCTCGCCCCTAATTTCAGGGAGGAAATGGAAGTCTTCTTCCAACCTGCGGCTTAGGGCACGCTGGGCGTCTCCCCGGCCCCCGGCTGGGCCTTGGAACTCGTGGCAGCTGCTGACCTGCCCCCTCCCAGCCCCAGCGGGGTGGGGGGGGGGGCTGCACCGTCCCCCGTCCTCATCCTCGGGGCCCTGTTCCCGGGCAGGTCTGGGCTCATCCCGGAGGGAGAGCCATGGCCCCTCTGTGCTCCTGCCCCTCCCAGACGGAACGTGCGGGGGCGGGTGGGCGGACAGGACAGCGCCGGGGCCCGGAGCGCGGGCCTCACGGTGGCCTCTCCGCCCCCCGCAGCCGAGTTCTCCACGTACCTCAACTTCTGCCGCTCCCTGCGGTTCGACGACAAGCCCGACTACTCGTACCTGCGCCAGCTCTTCCGCAACCTCTTCCACCGGCAGGGCTTCTCCTACGACTACGTCTTCGACTGGAACATGCTCAAATTCGTGAGTCAGCCGCAGGCCCCGGCGGGCGAGGGGGGCTGGACGGGGCAGGCCCTGGCGCACCGGGCCAAGGTGACCCTGTGGGGGGCGGGGCTCCCGGAGGACAGGCGCTATGAGCTGGACCCCGAGCCCCCACACTGCTCCCGCTCCTGTCTCGTCGACGCCGACGGCGCGTATGGCCAGCCACGGCCCCCCACCAGACCCCGGAGGACCTGGCTGGGCCTCCGCTCCCTCCTGGGCCCCCGCGGCCGGGCCTGGGTGGCGCTGGCAGGGCCCCCGACCGTCATGATCGCCGCCTACACCCTCCTGCTCTTGTTGTTCTGCACGGCCCAGGCGGCCGCCTTCTCCGCGGCCCCCCTGGCCAGCCCGGACCCCTTCAGCGTGGTCTCTCTCTTACTGGTCACGGGCCCCTGGGCCTTGCTGGGCGGCTGCTGTGTCTCCCTCTGTTGAGGGCCTGGCAGGAGGGTTGGGGGGGTGGGAGTCGTCGTGCCTGGAGCTCTGGCATCAGAAACCGTGTGACTTGTTTCACGTCTCTCCTGGAAAAGGGGGCTTCCTCGAGCCAGGCTCAGCCCCGTGACTGCGAGGCTATCGCGACGCCCTGCCCCCACCCCCCTCCCAGTGCCGGGCCCGCGTACTCACACACGTACTGGTAAGGACCCCCCGAGGCCTGGCCCTTCCACGGTTCACCACTTGGCCGGCTGAGCACAAGAGGCTGAGCCTCCGCTGCGCTTTCTCTGTCCCTTCTAGGTGCCCGGCGCCCCTGGGCACCCTGGGCCCTGCAGGTAGGCCGGTGGAGGAGGTGGAGGAGCTGCCCCCCCAAAACTGCTGGCCTGTGGTCTGGACGCCAGGGCCCCAGTTCTGACAGCACCCGGTGCCTCAGCCCGTCGGGGCTGGGCCTGAGGAGGTGTCCCTTGGCATGGGGGAGAGGGGGCAGTAGGGGGGGCGTGGCGGAGAAGGCCCTGCCCAGAGATGCTTGGGGGTGAGTCAGTGGCCTGATGGACAGAGCCGGAAAGAGGGGTGGTTCCCTGCCCTGGAGGGCCTGGGCCTGGGCTGGGCACCGGGAGCCGCTCGGCAGACCTGGCAGCAGCCTTTGTACGAACCTGAGCTCATTAAACGCCCCCCTGCACCCGCCTCGCTGAGTTGCCTCTCCTTTCCTCTCGGCCCCCGCCGCTCCGGCAGGCGGTCGGGACCCGGGCCTTGTTCCGGGCAGGGCGGGGGCGGGGGGGCAGCTGGGGTCTGTGCCTCCACTCTGCGCCTCAGACAGTGGCCTGGACCTGCTCCCTAAGGTGTGGGACGGAGGCTGGGCCAGGACCAGCGTTTCCGGGGGCCCAGGGCCCCTGGGGAGAGGGTGGAGTGGCAGGGGGGCACCTCCCACCCGGACCTCTCAGCGGGGGGGGGAGCGGGTAGGGGGGCCCGAGGGCCGGGGCCGGCTCTTCCTGCCTCAGGGCACCTCCAGGGAGTCGGTCGTGGGACCTCGCTCACCGTGTGGAGCTCGTTCAGAGCCTGGGTCTGGGAGGTGCTCGGTCCGTCTCGGTTCCACGTTGTCCTTCAACGTGGCAGCCCTGTTCGAGGGCTACGTCTTCATTGGTTCAAGTTCACCCGAGCTGGGAATGTCACGCATCCGTCACACCTGCCGCATCGGAGTTCTCAGGAGCCACAGGGGCTGGCTCGTCTGCGAGCCGATGTGGACGTGGCCGTCACGGAGAGCTGTGGAGTGTTGGCTATAGGCTCCTCAGAGCCTCCCATCGCATCATCCGCCGGCAAGATTTCGTCTCATCAGGCCAGAACTCACCCCCACCCCATCCTGGGGTCCCCTTGGAAGCAGGCCCTGGAGTCAAGCGGGGCAAGGTGCAGGCGGCACCTCCAGCTCTGACCTCGGCGCCCGCAGACACGCGCTGGGGACCTAGCGCCTTTCAGCGGAAGCAGGACTGGCACAGTGCCCCCTGCGGGAGCCTGCAGCACCCGCCAGCAGATGGGTGCCACTCTGGGCCCGGGCCAGGCTGGGCAGCAGGAAGATCCGCCCTGACGGAGAGCCTTGGAGCCTCCAGGGTGAAGCCTGGAGCCTGCAGACCCGGAGTCTGGATGCTGCGTTCGCCACTGTTGGAGGCCGACCGGCTGCCAGGGAGAAAGGCCGGGCCCGGGACGGTCCGAGCAGCGCAGGCGGTGACGGGGTGGTTACCGTGTCTGTTCTTGTGGAAAATAAAGCTCAGGGATCTCCCTGGTACTCGTTTCTCAAGGCGTCACTTGGCTCGGATGGAAGCACAGAGAGGAGCCCGCCTCCGAGCCCGTCGCCGGAGTGCCCGCCGGGGAGTGGGCGCTGACCTCCACGGGGGCTCCTGCGTGGGTGCGGCCGCTCGGTCCGCGGTGGTTCCGCTGGGCGGCTCTGCAGCTGGGAAAGTGGGCGGGAGCCAGGGGGCAGGGGACTGAGGTCGGGAGCGGGAGCCCACCCGGACAGGCTGCGGGCGGGAGGACAGGATTTTCACTTTTAGAATGTCCTGCTCAGTCTGGGGGTGCGGGCAGAGCGGACTAGCTCACACTCGGGCTCTGTCTGCCCTGAGCTGTGGCCCAGGCGGGTCCTGAGGCCTCTGGGCCTCAGTGATGGGATCCAGGGATCGTTTCGATCCCCGGCCACTCCCTCCCAGGTTACTTAAAGGCGAGGGCCTCCCCTGTTCCCCGGAGACAGTGGGGCCTTCTCGGCCAGCTCCCCGGGAGACACGGGGTTTGCAAGAGCCCGCACCCCGTGCCCATGAGCAGGCCCCAACTCAGCCCCCAGCTCTCTCCTCCACAGATGCGGCCCCCCCCGCGCCAGCCCCCCGCCCTTCCCTGTGGACGACCCCAGGACCAACTAGGTAACGCGGCCAGACGCCGCCCCCACACCGCGCTCCTCGCTCCGGGCCTCCCCTGGGCTCAGCCCTCTGCCCGCCTGCCTGCTCGGTGTCTCCTTCCTCCGTGGGCTCCGGGCGCCTTCCTTCTCCAGCTCCCCTGTGCAGGCAGCATCTGTGTGGTGGTGGCCCCCTTGGCATCCGCCAGGAGCCATTGCCAGGGGCAGGAGACAAGCAGCCCTTTGGAAAGATCCCCGGCTGGGAGGCCGGGTTCGAGTCCCATCCTGGCCTTGGCAGCCTTGTAGCTTCCTTTCTGGCCTCTGAGCACCTGCCCTGCAGTGCTGGGCAGCCTCGAGGAGCTGAGAGCTCTGTTCACGGAGAGGACCAGGTTGGGAGAGCCAGGGGGGGCGCTAGGACATTAGCCGCCCCCCGGCCTGGCTGCCCTCTGAGACCAGGGCAGAGGGACCTCTCTCCCCTCTCACACCCAGCTTCCTCCTCCCTCTGGGCAGGTTGTGGTTCTGTTCCTCTTGCTGTGCGATCGTGGGTCATTGCTGGCCTCTCCGGCTTCCTGCTCGGGGAGGAGTTAGTCCAGAGGGTTTCTGTGATGCCCCTTCCCCAAGGTGCCCCGCGGGGATGCTGGGCCCCAGGGCGCCCTGACCTTGCAGGGCTGACCGGGCCTCCTCTTGCCTCCCCACAGGGTGCAGCCCGGAACCCCGAGGACGTGGACCGGGAGCGGCGAGAGCACGAGCGCGAGGAGAGGATGGGGCAGCTCCGGGGCTCTGCGACCCGGGCCCTGCCCCCCGGCCCGCCCACGGGGACCCCCGCCAACCGGCTCCGCAGTGCTGCCGAGCCTGTGGCCTCTACCCCGGCCTCCCGTATCCAGCAAGCTGGTGAGCAGGGGCCCGGGCGGCGAGCTGAGCCCACGGGGGGCCGGGCAGGCAGGGCCCGGACACTGAGGGCGGCTTCCCCCTGCCTCACCCTCCAGGCAATACTTCTCCCAGAGCGATCTCACGGGTCGACAGAGAGAGGAAGGTGAGCATGAGGCTACACAGGGGCGCGCCGGCCAACGTTTCGTCCTCCGACCTTACTGGGCGGCAAGAGGTCTCCCGGATTTCAGCCTCACAGGTGAGCCGCCCGCTGAGCCAGAGCCCCCGGTTCCTCCCTGTCCGCGGAGTCCGACGACCTGGGAGCCGGGACCCGGCCTCTCGTCCTCCGCCATCTCACTGGCCCCCCTGAGCAGAGTCAGACGTAACCTGCCCCAGCAGGGGAAGCCTGGGTGGGCAGCGGGGCTCGCAGGGGAGGGACTCAGTCCCTGCCTTCAGGAGTGTGTCTCCCCCCCCCCCCCCCCCCCCCCCGTGTCCCACTTCGCACCGGATGGAGGCTGGGGGGATCCTAGGGGCCATGTTTGGGGCCAGGAAAGTTGGGGAAGGGGAATCCTGGTTGACCAAGGAGGGTGTCCTGGCAGAGGTGGGAGGAGCCTGCTCTGGTCCACGGTGGAGAGGTCTCAGCAGGTCGGGCCAGGAGCTGGGCATCCGGTCGCCGGGCGCGGTTGTGCGTGGCCTGGAGCGGCTGCTTTGCAGCAATATCCTGGGGCCATTGAGGTCACGCACCCTGCCCTTGGCTTGGGCCTTGGTGGGTGGGGTGGAGCTCCGTGGTAGCCTTGCCCCAAGGCCGGCAGCTTATCCCTTCCCCTCTCGCTCTCCCCTCCCAGACAAGCGTGCCATTTGACCACCTCGGGAAGTGAGGGCGGCTCCATCGGACCAGTATTTGCTTAGGTGAGTGACAGCCGGTCAGCACAGCCCACCCACTCTGGAAACACCCGTAGCCCCAGGAGGAGGCCAGTGTGTGTGTGGAGGGGCAGGGAGGTCGCAGATGGGACCAGGGACCCCACAGCCAAGGACCTTCAAGGACCTTCTGAACAGACCTGGCCCACATCCGTCAATTTCTGCTGGAAACCCCTTTCCCTGTCCTCCAGCCTGTCCTCCACACCCTCTTTGCTCTAACATCGTGGTCGGCAAACTGCAGCTCGCAAGCCACATGCAGCTCTTTGGCCCCTTGAGTGTGGCTCTTCCACAAAATACCACGGCCTGGGCAAATCTATTTTGAAGTAGTGCATTAGATCAAGTTTAAGTTTAAAAAATTTGGCTCTCGCCGAAACCGGTTTGGCTCAGTGGTAGAGCGTCGGTCTGTGGACTGAAAGGACCCAGGTACGATTCCGGTCAAGGGCATGTACATTGGTTGCGGGCACATCCTCTGTCAGGGGTATGCAAGAGGCAGCTGGTCAATGTTTCTCTCTCATCGACGTTTCTAGCTCTCTATCCCTCTCTCCTCCCTGTAAAAAAATCAATAAAATATAAATAAATAAATAAATAAATAAATAAATAAATTGGCTCTCACCCTCGCCGGTTTGGCTCAGTTGATAGAGTGTTGGCCTGCAGACAGAAGGGTCCCAGGCTCGATTCCGGTCAAGGACACATGCCTGGGTTTCGGGCTCAGTCCAACGTGCAGGAGGCAGCAAATCAATGATTCCCTCTCATCATTGATGTTTCTACCTCTCTACTCCTCTCTGAAATCAATAAAAATATATTTAAAAATCTTTTTAAAAATGTGGCTCTCAAAAGAAATCTCAATCATTGTACTGTTGGTATCTGACTCTGTTGACTAATGAGTTTGCTGGCCACGGCTCTAACATAACCAGCAAAGACCCTGGGCCTCCACAAGCCCGGGCGTGAGCCTCCTGGCACCCCATGTGGGTCGGGCGTGGAGCGGGGGGCAGTGCGGGTCTGAGCCTGGGGCTAGGCCTCACCCCTGAGGAGGTCATGGCACAGATCAAGCTGGGACCTAACGCCGGAACCAGCCTGTCTGTGGCACGTTTGGCCGGGTGGCTGCTCACCGGGAGGACAGGAGGGCGATAGTGTCCTTCCTGTGGAAAAGGACCACCTACTGTGTGCCCCAGACGGCGGCCCGGGCAGAGACTCGGGAGGAGGAGACGGGAGGTGAAGGGCGTCGGCAGACGGGTGGCCAGAGGCAAATGCACCGCTCATCTGTCTCCTTTCTCTCGTTTTTTCAGTGTCTTCACTGTATTTCCTTTCAAAAGACAACAAAAAGATGGGGGAAAAACCACTCAAAAGAACAAAAACGACAAAAACCCAGCACAAAAGCGACGATGGATTTTGTTTCTTTAATTTTTTATTTTTATTATCATTATTATTATTTTTTTTTTTTTTGGCCAACGGCAAGAAGATGAGATGCCCTCCGCACCGAGGATTCTTGTCCCTTCGCATTTCCCGCCGCCCACGCCTTCAGGCTGCCAAAGGCTTCCCCGGACACCAGGCGCGTGTGCCAGGCGCCCGCCGAGGCCCTGCCCGGTGACGCTGAGGCCAGGAGAGGGCGGCCAGGAGCCTGGGGATGGTTGGACGGTTTGGGCAGAGACGGTCTCACCGGGTGTCTTGAGCTTCAGAACCACAGGAGACTCGGCCCCGCTGCCCGGGGCCATGGTGGCTGGCTTCCCTCGGGGCTCCTCCCGGTGCCCCCCGAGCCCGGGGCCCCCTGAGCGTTCGGCCATCCTTTGCCTTTGCAAGGGGACTTCAGTTGTGGGCGGTGAGATGATGGCGGCCGAGCGTCCTCCTGTGCCTGTGTGCGCGTACGTGACCTGGTCTCCCGGACAGCAGGGCCTGCCCCCTGCCAGGCGGGGTTTCTGTTCTCATCCTCTACCCAGGACACCGGGTGGTGACGGCCTGCCTGAGTGTCCTGGCCACCACCAGCCCCTCGTCGCCCGCGGCAGCCCTGTCCCCAAGGCCTGGAGGCTCCCAGGAAGCACCTGGCTCCCGGGGGTGGATGAATTCCCTGGTCCCGACACCCCCGGGGCCACCCCCTTGCTCCGGCCTCTCCGGCGAGGACCCGGGTCAGGGCTGGGCGCTGGCCTTACCCACCGATCCCTCCTAGTTAACACCCGTTTTTACTTCTGTTTGTTTTCTCCTGTGTGTGTATTTCCTAATTTATTTACCTCTGTTTCCCCTTCTTTCTTTTCCTCTTCTCTTCTTTTTTTTTTTTAATTAAAGAGCAAAGCTTTTTATAACTTTGTAATTTAAAAAACTGAAAAAAAAAATACTGAAGAACTTTGGGGGGAATTTTGTACTTTTTTCCTGTGTAAATATTGGACTTTTTTGAGCTTTATTGTGGTTGTTAATTTGAAGTAATAAAGTAGAAAAGGATAAAGTGACGTGGGCAGCTCACAGTCCACCTCTTTGCTCCCGGGGGGGGGGGGGGGGGGGTTCTCCTGAGCAGGCCTGGGGGAGAGAACCCAGTACACCCCACCAGGGAGCAAGTTCTGGCCCCGAGGGCAGGGCCAGGGCCTCAGAGTCTGCATCCTCACCAGCTCCGGGGGTGCCCGAGGCCCCAGGCGCAGGAGAGGGAGGTTCAGACAGCTCTCCCCCACCTGTGTCATCCACAGAGGAATCCGGGTCAGGTCTGCTCCTCTCCCTTCAGCGGCAGAGAGGAAGTTATAGTGCAGGCCCACAGCTCTGGTGGCAGAACCAGGATCTGAGCCCCAGCTCTGGCCAAGGAGCCCTGCAAGGGAGGGCCCGGAGTCGGGGGTCGGTGGCGACTGTACCACGGGTGACTTTGGTGATGCTTCATTGGAGCCTAGGTAACTGGCAGCCCTTGGCCCAGCCTGGCTGTCTCTCACCGGCTTATAAAAGAATTTGTCTGTCAGCCTGCATTTACCCAACGGAGCTTACGTTCCTATTTCTCCTTAAGCCCAGAGCTGCTATCGCCAAAGCCTCTACCCATGGACAAGAGCAGAGCTACTTCTTGACCCAATGGGTCAGCCTGGGAGGTGCTGGAGGGCTCAGAGGTACCCTGGGGCCCTTGGAAGCCCTGGGCATAGCTTGAAACCCCTAGAGTGAGGTCCCTTCCAGTGCCTGTGACACAGGACACAAAGCGGATAAAGGCTCAAAGATTATTAGAATAAAGGCTACAATTCACTCTTATCTCTGCCTAATTTGACTCCTGAGCCAAATTAGGCAGAGATAAGAGTGAATCGTGTGAGCCTTGATTCCAATAATGCGGGCAGTATGGGTGAGCAGCAGTCATCCTGTAAGTTCTGCTTAGCCATGAGCTGGCGGTACAGGGATAAAGAAGGAAGCTGGGTACGAGGGGAATGGTTGCAGGGGCTATGGTCCCCGTATTTCTTTCCAGGAGCTTGAAGTCCTGATATCAAGATAATTTACAATGGTGTTAAAATCCAGCTCCTGCCCTAGCCGGTTTGGCTCAGTGGATGATGGACCGAAGAAGGGTCCTGAGCTCGATTCCCATTAAGGGCACACTCCTCGGCTGCAGGCTCCTCCCCGGCTGGCCCTGTCTGGGCTTGTGTAGGAGGCAGCCAATCTATGTATTTCTCTCACTGGAATGTCTCTGTCCTTTCCTCCCTCCCACCCTCCCTAAAAGTGGAAAAAGAACCTTAGGTGAGGATGAACAACAAAAGGCCTGGAGGAAGGTCAGCATTCCTGAGGCAAACTCCTGGAGGGAGCTGGACCCATTCCTGTAGTTTGTTCTCAAATGTGTTTTCTGAGCAGTGAACCCATTCGCCCCAAGGCACCCCTTATCTTCCTACAGCTCTCCCTTCTCGCAGCTCCCCCTCCAAGTTGCAGAGTCTGTAAGAAAAACGTCAGTGAATAACATTAAACCACCGCGGTCCTACCCCTATCCCGTGTCTGCCCCCCTTTCACTGCCATCGGGAGACGCTGTGGCCCCACAGCCTGGCCCGGCCTGGCCTAGGGTCTCCTGTTGACCTTCCAGGGAGCTTCAGGCAAAGGCAGGTCCTTGGTCACAGCCACCAGGGCTGGGGGGGGGGGGGGTTCCCAGGCCCCCATAGGCCCTGACTTCAGGCAGCGAGCCCCAGGACCTCCGGGTGGGCATCTGACATCAGACATTTAAGCAAAATTGCGAACTATGGGCCCTGAGGGGGAGATAGGAGCTAATAATTTTAAAAAATATATGCATATTTTCTAGTGAAAATCTTAGTTCCTGCACAGCTCAGTGGTAGAGCTTCGACTTAGGAACCAGGAGGTCAACCAGTGGTTCAGTTCCGGACACATGCCCAGGTTACGGCTGGATGCCCAGTGTGGTGTGTGTAGGAGGCAACTGATCAAAGATTCTTTCTCATGTATGTTTCTATCTACCCTGTCCCACTCCCCTCCTCTCTGAAATCAATAAAAATACATTTTTAAAGAAAATCTTAGTTCCTTATAACACTACTGTGCTTGTTTGCTCTATCTGACAGCATATGTAAATTTTAATTTTAATATTACTACTAAAAAGTACTCTTATGGAGTAAAGAACCTTTTTTTTTAAATGTTTTTAGAATTTTATTTTTATTTATTTTTAAATACATCTTACTGATTTTTACAGACAGGAAGAAAGAGGGACAGAGAGTCAGACACATTGATCAGCTGCCTCCTGCACAGCTCCCACTGGGGATGTGTCCGCAACCAAGGCACATGCCCTTGACCGGAATCGAACCTGGGACCTTTCAGTCCACAGGCCAACACTCTATCCACTGAGCCAAACCAGTTAGGGCAAAAGAACTTCTTTTTATGAAAAAATAAGAATTTGGGCTAACCTGACAACATTGCCAAGAAAGCAAGAGTTCAAATCTTGCTCCGAAGAATCCCAGTTTTGCAGTTTGTTTTGTATGTTTGGAATGGAGAAGGTGTGTGAGGAAGATGACTCGAAGGTAATTGATTACAGGAGGGACAACAAGGTGACGAGTCTCTTGGGGGTGATCTTGTGTTGGGATAGCTGTCTGTCTGCCTCTGGTCACCAGCTTCTCACCCTAGAGGAACCTGGGTGTCCCTTGTAGGTGGAGGCAAGGGCAGGTGTCCCTTCCTGGTGAGGTGCCTGGGAAGGTCCCTCCCAATGAGACGGGAGAGCGTCCCTTTAGTTGATGTCCTTTCCAAGTTTATCTGATGTGAAGCAGGAGCCTGTGGGGCCCGATGGGCCCACGCCGGTACCGGCACCGGGTCTGGTTCCGCAGGGTGGGCCTGCGCAGCTCCTTCTAAACCCTGCCAGCAACGCCAGGGAAAGGGCGATGAAGAAACATCCAAAGTCTGTAGAGAATTTTTATGAGTTGACTTGAGCCAAACGAGGAGGATTTTGCCGGGAAGCAGGATCGGAAGTGCTCCCTGGAGGACTTTGACCTTAGACAGGATCCCCTGAGGCTGTTCTGCAGCGTGCAGTGCCAGAGGGACTTAAAATCACCCTGTTCTCCGTGGGGTTTTCATTGATTTTCATGACAGGTCCGTGCCCCCCCCCCCTTTTTGCTTAATTTTATTTGTTGGAGATGCCGTGTATGAAAACGAAGCAATAAAGAGAGAATCGCTGCATCTTTGCGCCCCACTGTGCTTCCACCCACCATCTCCCCCCCTTTCCCCATTCTGGCTTCTGCTTCCCGTGCTCCTCCCTCTGGGAGCTGAGGCCCATGGGCGGGTGGCAGCTGACAGCGCAGAGGAAGTGGCATTTCAGCTGAGGCCAGAGGGGTGACCAGGATGTGTCAGACATGCCATCAATTTATTTTAATAAGAACGCCAGGTAATCGCCAGGGAATTCTGCCCAAACATGCCACGGAGTGAGTCATTTTCACTTCATGCAGCAGACGTCGGCTGGCTGTGTGGGTGCCCGCGCCTGGCCGAAGGGGAGCGGAGGACAGTGGTGAGAACTGAGGAGCACGGGCCGGAGACCGAAGGCCAGCTCGGCCCCTCGGTGACCTTGGGCGTTGTCTGGGTCTCGGTTCTCTCCTCTGTGTGGCAGGGATGGTCATACCTGTTTTGGAGACTTGTGGCTGAGCTCACTCAGAGCTCACAGTGCCTCACCCTGGTCCTAGCCCTGTGCTCATCCACTCCGCAGGCAGGTGTATGACGATGCCCATTTTACAGATGAGAACACTGAGGCCACAGCCCATGGAATGCCCAGTCGTGGTAACATGAGAGGAAGGGCCCAGCTGGTGTGGCTCAGAGGTTGAGCATCAACCTATGCTGAATCAGGAGGTCATGGCTCTATTCCCGGTCAGGGCACATGCCTGGGCTGTGATGTCAATACCCAGTGGGGGGCATGCAGGAGGCAGCTGATCCATGATTCTCTCTCATCGATGTTTCTAACTCTCTATCCCCTTCTCTTCCTCTCTGTAAAGAATCAATAAAATATATTTTTTAAAATAAATAAATAAATAAAAATAGGGAGAGAGAAACATCAATTGGATGCTCCCTCCCAAAACCAACCGTTTGGTGTATGGGACAACACTCCAACCAGCTGAGCCACCTGGCCTAAGCTACCTATTTTTAAATTTTTTTTCCAGTTACCCTTGACATTCACTATTGTTTTAAAATATTTTATTGATTTTTCTTACAGAGAGGAAGGGAGAGAGAAAGAGAGCTAGAAACATCGATGAGAGAGAAACATCAACTAGCTGCCTCTTGCACACCCCCTACCGGGGATGTGCTCGCAACCAATATACATGCCCTTGACTGGAATCGAACCTGGGACCTTTCAGTCTGCAGACTGACGCTCTACCGCTGAGCCAAACCGGTTTCAGCTGACATTCACTATTAGCTTCAGGTATGTGACAGTGACTAGACATTTGTATCGCCTACAAAGGGATCATGTGGTAAGTCTAGCAGCACCTGACACGTATGGTTACTACAGTGTTATGTAATTCCCTATGCTATACCTCACATCCTGGGCTGTTTTGTAATTGCCAATTTCATATATATATATATATATATATATATATATATATATATATATATTGATTTCAGAGAGGAAGGGAGAGGCAGAGAGAGAGAGAAACATCAATGATGAGAGAGAATCATTGATCGACTGACTCCTACACACCCCACACTGGGGATTAAGCCTGCAACCCGGGCATGTGCCCTGACCAGGAATCAAACCGTGACCTCCTGGTTCATAGGTCGACACTCAACCACTGAGCCACACGGGCTGGGCAGTACCTCCATATTTCAAACATGTGGTGTGATCTTGGCTGCCAGGGGCTCCCAGCCTAATCAGGGGAAAACTCAGACTAGCAAACGGCTCATCCCAAACCAGAATCCTGGATGGAGGGAATGTGTCAGGAGTCATCAGGAATGTGTTTCAAAGGTCTTTGAGCCTTGGCCAGTGTGGCTAAGTTGGTTGAGCGTCATCGTATGCCCTGAAAGGTCGCCAGTTCGATTCCTGGTCAGGACACATGCCCAGTTGCGGGTTTAATTCCAGTTTCTCTCTCTCTTCCTCTCCCCTTCTCTCTAAAGTCAATTAAAACAGCCCAGCTAGTGTGGCTCAGTGGTTGAGCATTGACCTAGGAGCCAGGAGATCACTGTGGTTCCAGGTCAGGGCACACGTCCTGGCTGCAGGCTCGATCCAGTGTGTAGTGTGCAGGAGGCAGCCGCTTGTCATTCATGATTCTATCTCTCCCTCCCTCTTCCTCTCTGAAATCAATTTTAAAAAAATTTTTTAAAGGAGGGAGGCAGCCGGGACCGGTTTGGCTCAGTGGTAGAGCATCGGTCTGCGGACTGAAAGGTCCCGGGTTTGATTCCGGTCAGGGGCATGTACATTGGTTGCGGGCACATCCCCGGTAGGGAGTGTGCAAGAGGCAGCTGGTCGATGTTTCTCTCTCATTGACGTTTCTAGCTCTCTATCCCTCTCCCTTCCTCTCTGTAAAAAATCAGTAAAATAAAAAAAATTTTTAAAAATCAATAAAATATATTGAAAAAAAAAATTTAAAAAAAGAAGAAAAAAAAGAAGGGAGGCAGAGGGAACCAATGGACAGGGAGAGGAGGCCCGGGCTGGGACACTCCCCGGGGTGGGCCCGCCTGTCAGAGGAGGCTGAAGGACCCTCAGGGCGGGTATCGGTGAGTGGACAGCAGAGGGTTTGGAGGCAGAGGTGGGAGGCAGGGAGAAGCTGGCCCAGGACAAAAGGAGGGCTAAGCTCCCGGGAGCCTGGTTCAGTCACTTCCCCGGTGCGTCTCACCACCTGGAAAGCAGGAGTCCCCGTCAGGGGCCGCTCCCGCTGAGGCGGCAGCCTCTCATGTCTGCCTGGGGGTTGGTGCGTGCCCTGCCCAGGGCCTGCCATGGGCCTTGGTCAGGCGGACCCCTGAGGCCAGGGCCTTCTGCTCCGGTATCTCCCCCGCCCCATCCTGCTCTCTTCCAGAAACAGAGGTGGGAATAGCCCCACATCACACCTCTTTCCGGGACCCTGCCATGCGGGCGGCCGGGGAACACATCCATCTCTCCCCGAGTTCCAGCTCGCACTGCCGACCCGACGCCCTCCGCTCTCCAGCCACACTCGGCCCCGATCCCGGCCCACACGTGGGTGGGTGAGGGGGAGAGGTCTGGTGTGCAGCATAAACGTTGCCATGGTGACACCGCGCCACCTCTCCCTCCTCCTCTTCCTCTGGCCGGCTCCCTGCCACCTCTTTTCTCGCCCTAACCCTGAGGCCCGGCCAGCCTCTCTGTCCTCCCCGTGTCCGGGTGAGGCCACAGCCCGCCGCCCAGGGAGGCTCAGGACGCGCCACCTCCAGAGCTGGTTTCCCGGAGGCGGCCGGCCCATGCAGGAGAGGCTGATGGGTGGAGAGCCAGCAGCTTGGGGAGGGGAGCAGAGGGCCCAGCCCTGGGCACTGTCCCTTTAAGTGACCCCCCCCCCCCCACAGGTCCCCACAGCCAGTACCTGGGCCCCTGCAGGCCCTGGGAGAAGCTCAGGTAATTAGCCTCCCCAGGCCTTTCATGGAGCCTCTTCAAAGCGCTGTGATGAAGGCCGGGCCCTTTGAAGTCTTCCCACCCAGGTTCACTCCCCAAACCCCCTCCCCCAGCTGCAGCCCGGACACCCCGCCTCTGGCTTCCTCCTGCCCGCCCCTCCCCCTCATGAAAGCCTCTCTGGGGAGGCCCTGGCCCCGCCTCCCCAGCTCCCTGTGCTCCCACCTGAGCGGACCTGCCTTTCGGGTGCCCGTGCTTCAGGGTGGTTGCTGCCAACTGGCCGCTGGCCGCTGTCGCTCCGTTGGTTGGCGTCAGCCTGTGCACCAGAAGGATGCCGGTTCGATTCCCCGTCAGGGCACGTGCCCAGGTTGTGGGCTCAGTCCTTGGATGTTTCTCTCACATTGATGTTTCCCTGTCTCCCTCTCTTTCCTTTATCTCTAAAATTCATAAAAAATAAAAATGCCGCGGGGCAGCCTGACGCCCACCAGCCTCACTGACCAGGCCAGGCCTGCGCCGGGCACCTGCCAGGGACCCGGCCCCTACCTCTCAGGATGCCCTGGACTTGGGGCAGAGCCGGTGAGGGGGCTGCGTGCCCTGAGACCCCGGCCAGGGCCCACCCGCCTGGTACATACCCTCACACTACAGACCACCCCATGGTGCTGAGACCCTGGCGGCCAACCCGAGGAAGGCGGCATTCTTACCTGTACAGTTTTATTGTGCCAAGACGCTCCCCTGTATGGTGCACCTTTAAATGAAGTCCACTTTTTAATTATATATAAAGACAAATATATATATAAAATATAACCTTTTTAAAACTGTGAGAAATAGCTATGAAATTATTAAAAATAAATAAATAAAATAAAATTGCCCTAGCTGGTTTGAATCAGTGGATAGAGCGTCAGCCTGTGGACTGAAAGGTCCTGGGTTCGATTTCGGTCAAGGGCACATGCCCGGCTTGCAGGTTTGGTCCCCAGTGGGTGGGCATGCAGGAGGCAGCCGATCAATGATTCTTTCTCATCATTGATGTTTCTATCTCTTCCTCTCCAAATCAATAAAATATATATATATATATATATATATTATTTAAAAATATAATAAAGAAATAAAATTCATTAAAAAATAAAGTAAAAGAATCCGAGACTTGCTCCTAATGACTGCAAGGAAACTGGCAGGACAGCCTGTCTCTGGCCCGTCTTCATTTGCTGGTTGGTTCCGGCGAGGTAAGGTGGAAGTGCAACTCCTCTCACCCGGGTCAGAGGTACGTGCGTGTGCGTGTGCGTGTGCATGTGTGCGTGTGTGTGCGTGTGCGTGTGCGTGTGCGTGTGCGTGTGCATGTGCGTGTGCGTGCGCGCGCGCGCCTGACGGGCTGAAAGAGGAAGCTCCTCCCTCTGTCTCCAGCTCCGGCTCTTCCACAGCCACCCGGGCGCCATGGCCAGCCACATGCCGATTCTCACGCACCAGCCCGGCCTCCTGGGAATGGCCGAGCTCTGCTTGCTGAGGGCCCTGGTGCCTGAGTGTCACCACCCTCAGAAGGCCTGTGTGAAGTCAGGGGCATTTCCTCTTGCCGCCCGGCTTTCCCAGTTCCTGTGGGGTCGGTTGTGGGTCCCGGTTCATTTGACAAACCCCCAGGAGGGCGCCCACGTGCCAGGCTGCTCCGGGTGTGACTTTAGCCAAGCAAGGAGGCCTCTCTGTGCCTCAGTTTCCTCGTCTGCCGAGTGACGGTCGCCGCTGCTTGCTGACGTAATAAAGAGGTCAGTGCACTGCCTGCACGTAGTAGCTGCTCAATAAATGGTAGAGAAGGAGGGACACGAAGGCCAGCTCCTGTGTGTCAGGTTCTGGGCCTGCAAAGATGATCAGGACTCAGCCTGACGTTTTCTATGAGTTTTAAACCACACACACACTCACACACACACTCACACACACACTTACACACACTCACACACTCACACACACACACACACACGCTCACACACACATATACACACACACACTCACACACTCACACACACACTCACACACACACACACACTCACACACACACATACACTCACTCACACACACACACATACACACATTCACACTCACACACACACACACTCACATTCACACACACACACTCACTCACACATACACTCACACACACATACACACACACTCACACACACACTCACACACACTCACACACACACTCACACACACACACACACTCACACACACACACTAAGAGTAAGAGTGTCCCGGTGACCATATGTGAGACCTCAAATCCAGCTGTGCCTGGCACTTCCTAATGAAGAGAGCCCTTCAATTATTTTGCTCAATACAGTTTAAATCTAAGTTTTGTCGCCCTAACTGGTTTGGCTCAGTCGATAGAGCGTCAGCCTGCGGACTCAAGGGTCCCAGGTTCAATTCCGGTCAGGGCATGTGCCTTGGTTGTAGGCACATCCCCAGTGGGGAGGGTGCAGGATGCAGCTGATGGATGTTTCTAACTTTCTGTCCCTCTCCCTTCCTCTCTGATAAAAAAAATCAATAAAATATATATATTTTTAAAAGTCGAGTTTTTGTCCATTGAAACCAAAAGGGTCTAATTCAGTAAGAAGTTAGCTGGGTCCGTAAAGAGCAGGTGAGAACCAGCGGGGTGCTGAGAGCTGCACCAACGTTTGTACGCAGATTGCTGGGGGACCCGAGGCTCAGAGAGGCAAAGCCACATGCCTCACGTGTCTGCCAGGAGGCAATGGAGCTGGCCTGGCTCTGCTCGCCACTCCACACGCTGCCCGGGCCAGGCTCCCTCAGCATCGTGGGGACGAGGGCGAGACACGAGGCTGCAGGTAAATGGATCTGGGGAGCTCTGGGCTCCCAGCCCCGCAGCAGCTGGCACGGCTGAGGCCTCTGCTCCTTGCTCTGCGCTCCCTGCCAGGTGCTAGGGGTGGATTTTGGAAGCCAAGAGAATTCAGCTTGGCCTGTACCCTTGAGAGGTCCTCAGTATGGTGTGGAGATGGGTACACTGAGATGGATTGTGAGACACAAGAGGAAACCAGAAGGGGATAAGAAGTCATTTTTTGCTCCGGCCGGTGCTGCCCAGTGGTTAGTGTGTCAGTGGTTAGACCCTCACACTGCAGGGCCTCAGGTTCAATTCCCAGTCGAGGCCGTTTACCTGGGTTGTTGGTTCCATCCCTGGCCCCGGTCAGAGCGCATTTGGGAGACAACCAATTGATGTGTCTCACACCCATCTTTCTCTTTCTCCCTCTCTCCCTTTCACTCTCTCTAAAAATCGATTGAAAGATACTCTCCCATGAAGATTAACAACAACAAAAATCATTTAAAATAAGTTTTAAAGAAAATTATTTTTTCCCCCTATTTTGTAAAGGAGATTTTTTTAATCTTATTTTGAAAATATTAAATACTTTTGCAAACAAATTTTGGAAAATGCAAAGAAACAGAGGGAACTGCCCTGGATAGTTTTGCTCAGTGGGTAGAGCACCAGCCTGTGGACTGAAGGGTCTCAGGTTGGATTCTAGTCAAGGGCACAGGCTCAGTTTGCAGGCTTGATCCCCAGTGGGGGGCGTGCAGGAGGCAGCTGATCAATGCTTCTCTCTCATCATTGATGTTTCTATCTCTCTCCCTCTCCCTTCCTCTCTGAAATCAATTTAAAAAAAAAAAAATATATATATATATATATATATAATAGAAAGAAACCAAGGGGGCAGAGATAAGATAATCAATATTCATAACCCTGTCACAAGAACCCACTGTTAACATTTTGTTACATTTCTTTCCAATTTTTCTTCTAAGCTTTTTTTTTTTTTTTTTTTTAACAGACTTCAGAACAGGCTGTCATTGCAAATTTATTACTGCTTTTTTTTTTTTTTTTTTTTTTACTCACTGTTATTCTTAATCACTTCCCCATGTTATTTGAAATGTGTAAAGAGGCTATTTTAACAACTACACAATATGCCATTGTGTGGATCTGCCATCATTTACTTAACTATTCTTTGATGAGTTTCAGATTATTCCCCCCCTCCTTTTTTTTATTTTATTTGGGAGAAACTAACTGAAACAGAGCAGGAGACAGCCTGGCCAGGGTCCATGCAGGGCAACCCATCGATGTGTCTCTCTCACATCCATGTTTCTGTCTCTCCCCCTCCTTCCACACTTCCTAAAGATCAATGGGAAAATATCCTCGGGTGAGGATTAACAAGACTGAGCGGGATCCAGAAGGGACCAAAGGATACCTGATTGGTCTTTGAAGGGAGAACAGCTGCTTGCTGGAGGTGAAAGAGGCAGCCAGTGGGCAGCGCCCAGGTGAGTGGTGGGCTGGGGGGTTGTTCTAATCGCCCCGAAGGAAGGGGGCCTGAACCAGGGCCTGTCCAGGCTGGGAGCGGGGAGGGACCAAAGTGAGCAGCAACATGGAGCCCGGATGGATGTGCAGCTGCACAGGGGGAGGGCGTGGGGAGAGGGGCGGGTGTTCATTTCTCTTGGGAAAGCCTGGAGGAGAGGACATGGAACGGCTGGGAGCAGCCAACCAGCAGTCCCAGGGCCATCTGCTGACCTGCCGTGTCGCTGGGCCAGGGACTTTCTGACTCTGAGCCCATCCCGGCACTACAAGCCTAAAAATACTCACCATCTGCCTCTGCCCCGGGCCTCTGTAAGTTGAGACCCAAGAGTGCTCTCAGGACTAGGGCTCAGAGCCTGAATGTGGGTGCTGTTTGGCCTGACCGCTCAGGAGGGGGCAGTGATGTCAGAATCAGCTGGTTGGTGAGCTTTGGGTGCTAAGCAGGCGCAGCTACATACCTGACACAAGGACTCTGCCCCGGAGGTGTTTACGTCTGAGACAGGAGAGCTGGAAGTCATAAACCAGAGATTATCAAGCGAATGACTTGACTGTAAGATAAGCCTCCTTGGTGCTGGGGTAGCCCTGAGCAACTTCTCACCTGGGTCTGCTGGGTCTGGGAAGCATCCTTTCTCCCTCCCTCCCTCCCTCCCTCCCTCCCTCCCTCCCTCCCTCCCTCTTTCTAATTGATTTCAGAGAGGGAGAGAGAGGTAGAAACATCAATGATGAGAGAGAAGCATTGATCAGCTGCCTCCTGCACGCCCCCCACTGGAGATCAAGCCAACAACCTGGCACGTGCCTTGACTGGGAATCGAACCGTGACCTCCTGGTTCATAGGTGGGTGCTCAACCCCTGAGCCACGCAGGCTGGGCGGGATCTTCTCTATTGGACTCTTTCTAGAGGATCCTTGGGCATCCATGCCACAAAGACTCGTTGAGCTTGTTCTCTCTGACAGCTCTTGTACTGGGATTATATCGGGAAACAAAATCTTAGTCCTCATAGAGTTTATGTTTGACCAGCTGAAGACAAATGAAAAAAGAGGCAACCTACATGTTATGACAGAAATTAAGTGATATGTCGTGGTTGGGGGTAGAGCAGCTGAGGGGCTTGGCAATTCACTGTGGTGGTCAGGGCAGGCCTGAGGAGGGGTGAACGTTTGAGGCAGGCACCATTTGAATATCTGAGGGAACAGCAATCCCAGCAGAGGGAACAGCCAGAGCAAAGGACTGGAGGCTGAGGGTGCCTGGTTTGTCTGAGGAACAGCAAGGGGTCAGTGTGGAGGGAAAGAAGGGAATAAATGAGGTCAGACATGCTTGGGTCGGTAGAATATCAGATCAAGCTAGGCTTTGTAGAGACGCGTGAGGATTTGGGCTTTTATTCAGAGTGAAATGGGAACCAAGAAAAGGTTTTGAGCAAAGAAGTGCCATGTTCTGACTTAGGTAAAAGAATTTCTCTGGCTCCTATATTGGCATAGACCAGACAGGAGAGAAGGCTGGAGAAAGAGAAACAGGCTGGGCCCTAATCGGTTTGGCTCAGTGGATAGAGCATCGGCCTGCGGACTGAGGGGTCCTGGGTTCGATTCCAGTCAAGGGCATGTACCTTGGTTGCGGGCACATTCCCAGTGGGAGGTGTGCAGGAGGCAGCTGATCGATGGTTCTCTCTCATCGATGTTTCTAACTCTGTCCCTCTTCCTTCCTTTCTGTAAAAAATCAATAATATATATATATGTATATTTTTAAAATATATATTTTATTGATTTTTCACAGAGAGGAAGGGAGAGAGATAGAGAGCTAGAAACGTTGATGAGAGAGAAACATCGACCAGCTGCCTCTTGCACACCCCCTACCAGGGATGTGCCCACAACCAAGGTACATGCCCCTGACCGGAATCGAACCTGGGACCTTCCAGTCCGCAGGCCGACGCTCTACCACTGAGCCAAACCGGTTTCGGCAATAAAATATATTTTTTTAAAAAGAAGAAAGAAAGAAAAGAAACAGGCTGGAAGGACGTTGCAGTGATCCTGGTTAGTTGGGTTGCTGTGGCAAAGTACTCCAGACTGCGTGGTTTACGGACAGCAGGCACTCACTTCTTCTTGTTCTCAGTTGGAAGTCTGAGGTCAGCACGGTTGGGTTCTGTTGAGATTGCTCTTCTGGGTTGCAGACTGCTGACTGGTATCCTCTGTGGATGAAGGAGGCTTTCTAGGAAAAGTAACCTCACAAGGTGATTTGATCATAAATTCCTAACTGGGCAGTCATGGTGGGTGGTCAGGATATATAACGTCTTTATTTTTAAAAAGTATATTTTATTGATTTTTTACAGAGAGGACGGGAGAGGGATAGAGAGTTAGAAACAGTCTGTTGTTTTGGGCATCTTGGTTAACACACCTTTGAAATAAGCCTAATCACCCTCAACAGAACACAGACTCTTAACTCTCTGCTTTGCTTTCTCCCACCTCCATGTAATCCTCCTTATGTTCCCCTCTTGATTTCAAATGTGCAAAAGAAACAGCAAAACTGTCACTCTTCAAAGTGTTTGAGATCTTGCTTCCTGGCAATTGTTATCAGTTTTGGCTCAAATAAACTCATAAAAATTCTCTGCCGGTGGGTGGGAGGTCACGGTTCGATTCCTAGTCAGGGCACATGCCTGGGTTGTGGGCTCCATCCCCAGTGGGGGGTGGGGGGGTGGGGGCGTGCAGGAGGCAGCCGATCAATGATTCTCTCTCTCTCTCTCTATCCCTTCCTCTCTGAAATCAATAAAAATATATTTTAAAAAATTCTCTACATGTCTGGACACCTTACATGGCAGAAAGAAGGCTAGAGGTCACTTTTGTGAAGACTCTAATCTCATTCCTGTAGTCTCCACCTTCTGACCTAACACCCCCCCCCCCAAAGGCCCCACCTCCTGATACCATCACATTGTGGGTTAGGATTTCAGCATTCAATTTTTTTGGGGGGGACACAAACTTTTAGTCTCTAGCAAGAATATTGCAATAATCCTGGGCAGAAAGTGAATGGCATTGAGCTTGTGGGTGAACAGACTATCTGTTTCCAACTTCCCAGCCTTCCTTCAGGTTGGTAGCAGTGGAGATGGGGTGGAAGGGGTCAGAGGCTAGATATGTTTTGCACGTAGAGCCAATAGGAGGGAGTGGGAGGAGGGATTTAAAGACTCCAGGGGTTTTGGCCCCAGGCCCTGGAAGGATGGGAATGTGATGCCAGTTGTAGGGAATCTGTGAGGGAGCAGGCCTTTGGGAGGTGTTAATAAAAAAAAAAACCAACACATTGAAACCTGTAAAGAATTTTGTGAGCTTATTTGAGCCAAACTATTGACATATGCTGGGAAGCAGAGCCTCAATGAATTGAGATAATGCTCCAAAGAATGGTGGGTTACATTTGTATTTATACATTGCAATCAAGGGAGGAACATAGACCTAAGCAGTTTGGCTCAGTAGATAGAGCGTCAGTCTGCAAACTCAAAGGTCCCAGGTTTGATTCCGGTCAAGGGCGTGTATCTTGGTTGCAAGCACATCACCAATAGGGAATGTGCAGGAAGCAGCTGATGGATGTTTCTCTCTCATCGATGTTTCTAGCTCTCTATCCCTCTCCCTTCCTCTCTGTAACAAATCAATAAAATATATCCATATATATAAAAGGAGGAACATAGGTGGGTTACATGAAATTCATTGGTGATGAATTAAGGAGGCAGGAGAAAGCAAAGCGGTGGGAAAACCCTGGGATTGGATAAAAAGTAAAATGATGGACACATACTTAAATGGGTACAGTAACAATTAACATGATAACTAAGGTGACCAGATGTCTCCATTTGTCTTTCAATCGGGACTTTTTTAAAACACCTCGGGAAGCGGGACAAATTGTAAAAAATTGGACTGTCCCGCCCAAAGCGAGGTCTGGTCACCTTAATGATAATGAAGGAATTTGAGGCATCTGTCCTGGCTCTCACCGCATTTGGATGTGCCCCAGGGGCTCCGGAAAAAGGGAAGTTACAAGTTACCCAGACATCTCACAGATATGTTATCTTAAAGGCAAAAAAAAAAAAAAAAAAAAAAAAAAAAAAAAAAAAAAAAGGGAAATGGGTCAGTAAAGATCTAAGTTGATCTTTGTCAGGGAAAATATCGGCCTAGAACTTGACTACCCACTATAACCTGTTTGTAGTTAAATATTTAATTTTCTAACCATCCTTTGCGGTTACTTTAGGTCTCTGAGCTGGTCAGGTTGGCATGTGGCTCCTTTCCTCCACAGAGGAGAGATGGGTTCTGCTGTGGGCATGCTGACTCTGAGGTGCCTGTTGATGCCTGTTAGGTGTTGCGCTAACAGCTCAGGGGAGGAGTCTGGGCTGGGGCTATAAATAAATTTGGGGATCTTGAGCAACAGCGAGCCCAGAAACAGCAGTGGGTTAGGCTGCCTGATGACGTCTGCAAAACTTTGCAAGTTGGGCTGCCTATAGCGAGATGGGGCCGCAGGGCGGTGCGGGAAGGAAGAGCCTCTCTCTCAGCTTTGCAGTTTCACGGGGCGCGACTACGCTCAGCGCTTCGGTTTGCATTCGTTTCAGTTCAGCATGCACCCTTCCCTCCACGGATAGTCATGCCAGCATCTTGTTTTATCTTCCAAACAGGCCTACGTGGAGCTAACGAGGGTAAAGAGAAGTGAAACACCAGACACAGATGTCTGGAGCGGAGCCTGGCGCCCCAAACCTGAGGGTCCTACACCCCCAGACACTCTACGGTGGACAGGGTTGGGGGGTCGGATGGAGGCGGGGGAGGCTGTTTGTTTTGCTAGCGAGCCGCAGGAGAACCTTGGCTGACCCCATCGCTGGGCGGGGCGGCGAGGGGCGGTTCGAGGCGCGGCCCCTTTAAGGCCGCGCGGTGATCTCAGCCCCGCGCGCGCCGCCCCGCCCTCCCCGGGGGCGCGCTCAGCGCGCATGCGCACCGCGGCGGCACTCGGCGGCGCCCGGGACGCTCGGGCCGCGGCGACCAGACTCCGGGGCTGCGGTGCCGCCCGCCCGCCCGCCCGCGCTGCGCGTCGCCCGCCAGCACACGCCGCCGCCGCCATGGGCTCCTGAGGTACCCGCCTGGCAGGCCTCGGGCCGGAGGTCCTGAGGGGGGTCGGCTGTGGGCTCAGGGGGCGGGGGCCGCTGGGTGTGGGGGAGGCCCGGGCAGGGGGCGCCCCGCGGGTCACGCTGGTTGTGACCGCGGGTCCTCGGAGCGGAGGCGGCCGGCCCGGCTGAGAAGGCAGGGAGCGCCCGCCGCCGCCCGCACGCCCTGCCCCGCGCCCCCTGCCCTCCCTGCGGGGTCGGGGGCCGCCCGTGGGTGTGCCCGGCCCCCTCCTCGCCAGCGTGGCGGCGCCGGCGCCAGGCGTGTAATCGGACCTGCCGTGGGGGCGGCGGGCGGATGGGCAGCCTCTCGGCAAGTGGGATTGTGTGCCCGATGGGTGTGCTGGCGCCTGGCACCGCCTAGGGAGTGGGGGAGGCATCCGTGCTTGTTCGGGGCTGTGATCAGGGAAGGGGGTTGGCCTGCCAAGGCCCAGAGGGATGCTTGCATGGAGGGTGGACTGGCCTCGCGTAGAGGTCAGCTGTTCGCAGGGGCACCCACGGAAACCTGGGGCTCCCAAGGATATTCATTCGCCTGGACAGAGGCCATGGAGACTGGGCTAGGGTGTGGGTATCCGTCCTGTGGGTTGTACGTTTCCTCCCCGGTGCACTGATTCCAGACCTCGGCAAGGCATGGAGGTTGTGGGTGAACATGACTATCTGTGTGCTCAAGTCGTATCTCCCCTGGGGTTGTGCAGAGCCAGACACACAAACACACACCCGGGGCACCCTGTCGCAAAGCGAGTGCTTGCACGCCTAGTACCTGTGTGTGAGCTGAAGGCCATGCATTATTCATCTGATCGCCTGGTGCTTTATGTAAGGCAAGCAGCAGCAATCTGTGCCCTGGAGGCCCCTGCGCTGCCGAGCCAGCCAGGCAAACACAGTCACCTGCACCTGCAGAGGAGGCACAGCTCAGAGGCGAGACCTGCCTGCGGTGCCCCTTCCGTCTCCCCCGTCTGCCTGCTCGGTGGTGCTGTGTGCATCCGAAGGTGCTGTGTGCATCCGAAGGTGCTGTGTGCATCCGAATTGGGGCCATGCGGCGGGAGGGCCCCAGCAGCCAGGCCCGAGTGCCCGTTTTGTCAGGCCTTGGACACAAACACATATTGTCCCCTGGGTACAGGCCCTCTCAGGTCAGCGAGGGAATCCAACTCAGAAACATCTCACCGAAACCGGTTTGGCTCAGTGGATAGAGCGTCAGCCTGCGGACTGAAAGGTCCCAGGCTCCATCCCGGTCAAGGGCATGTACATTGGTTGTGGGCACATCCCCAGTAGGAGGTGTGCAGGAGGCAGCTGATCGATATTTCTCTCTCATCGATGTTTCTAACTCTCTATCCTCTCTGAAAAAATCAATAAAATATATCTTAAAAAAAAAAAAGAAACAAGTCATTGCAAAGATGTGACTCATATAAGACTATAAAGGGTGTACAGAGTGATTTTTGTGCCGGAGAAGGGCAATGTGGCCAGCAGAAAGGACATGACTGACATAAGGGGACCGCTGGGCTGGAGCCTGAAAGGTGACTAGCACGTGTTTTCATGCTTTGTACATGTATTCCTCCAGTTCGTTCTCAGCACTTGTGTGAGTACGGAACTTGTTATAGCTCTCTGGTGAGTGAGGACACGGAGCCGCAGAGGGAGTCGTGAGCCACCCGTGGCTTGCTTGTCCGTGGTACGTGGCAGGCCTGGATGGAATCATCCTTGAACCAGGACCTTTCTCCTGCTGCCTTGTAACTACTGAGCATCTGCTGCGTACCTGGCACTGAGCTGGGGGCACGGAGTCTGAGGATCCATGAGACCCGGGGCCCAGCCATTCGCAGCTCCACGTCTGTTGGGGAGATGGACATAAATAGGGACCCCAATCCGGACGTGGGGCCCTGATAGGCAGCGTGGATGGAGAAGGCAGTGTGAGTTCCCCGCCAAGAGCCACACGAGCATCCTGGGGCTCCTGCTTGCAGCCCTTGGGGTTCTGGGTGTGTGGTAAGCTGTTCCCGCCTGGGGGTGGGCTGTGCAAGGACCCCCTCCGGAAGCTCTCCAGGCGGCAAGGCGTCGTGGCAGAGCGGGCGCCCATGACCCCTGTCCTAGTTTCCTCTGCTGGCCGCCTTCTCTGCAGCTCGGGCTTTTGTCTGGAGGCCGCTTTCTCCTGTGGCCTTTGAGCTGTTGCTCCTGGTTTCTGGCGGGCCAGCCGGCTCTCTCCCCAGAAGGCCTCAGTTCTATTTCAGGTCCCTGCTGTGCTCGTTTCTCTCGTCAACTCCCTGGAGTGGAAACGGCCTTGGGAAGGCAGAGTGCATGCAGCTCTTCATTGTTTTGAAACCCAGTAACAGCGAAGGTCCTCCTTCTGGCTCTGCGGGGCCTTGCGGCGGGATCTGGGGTGTGCGTTGTGGGAGGCCAGCAGCTGGGCCCTGGGAGAGCTCAGTGTAGGTGTATGGGAGGACCTTCACACACGGGGAGCAAGCACTCCCTGAAGACCTACTGTGTGCCCGGCATTGTGCTAGGCCGGGAGGAGAGGCCCGAGTCGTGCCCGGTGCCTTCTGAAAGGCTGTGGTTGGCTACAGGATCCCGAGTGCAACCAGTATGTGCGAGACAGTGCCCTCCTTGTGGGAGGAACGGCCCCAAAGGGACCGGAGGACAATGGGAACAACAGCTTGTTTATTGAACACTGACTGTGTGCCAGGCGCAGTTCAAAGCGCTCTCTGAAAACAGGGCATGTCGGCTCCCCACCGCCCAGTGCGCTGGAGCAGTTACCTTCACACTCTGCAGAGGAGGCGGCCTGGGAGGGTGAGGCTGGGCTGGGTGGTGGAGCCGAGCTTTGAGCTAGTGGGTCTGGTCTCAGAGCCCGTGCTCTTCCCCCACCAACCCTGGGGGTCCCCGAAGTCTTCCTAGAAACAATGCCCTGCGCCTCCAGGCTCCTGCAGAAAGGGGCTTGCTAGGCAGAGGCCTGAAACACCTCACCTCCCAGACCCAGCTCTGGGGCTTGGGCATTCAGGCCTCTGGAGCCCCTGCTGAGGGGTTTGAACTTGACCGTGGTGTGGCCATCGGGAGCCCTAAAAGCTTCGTAAAGGAGGTGACGTCCTGAGCCGTGTATTCCAGGCCAGTATGGTCACCGCCCCCCTCCTCCCCGCATTCCCTCAGAGAACACAGAAGACACGGCCTCCCTTCTCTGCTTTCCCGCGGCTCACTGGCATTCTTCTCAGTTTTTGCTGCCTTTTCCCTTCTCCGCTGCCCTAGAAGCACGTCCTTTCTGGGCCCCACGGGTTCTCACCGACTTCTCAGACTGCAGGTCTGGAATGGCGTGGGCCGCTCCCTTTCCCATTTGAGAGCTGCGGTGGGTGTCCGTCCACGTGCCCACGCTCTCGGCACTATAAATACAGGCAGGGAGTGGGGCCTGGAACCCACGTGGATTCGCTGAGGAGGTGCCTGCTCCACCTGCCTGCCGCGCTGGGGTCTGGCTGCCTGCATTCACGCACTGCGCTAGCTGCTGGACCTCGGGGCCGGAAGGCTGGGGGTCTCTGCACTAGGTCAGTGCTGAAGCACAGTTGAGGGGTCCCCTTTGGGTGGGGTGTGGGAGCTGATGGGTGTGGGATGAGAGGGGAGGAGTTTGGGAACTCTTCTGAATTGGGTGCCTTTGGAGGGGAGGCCAAGAATTGGGGAAGGGAACAAAAATAGTCATGGGGAGCGCAGGAGAAAGGAACACCCCCTGGGCATTGGCGAGAGCAGTCTAGTGACATGTTGAGAGAATTGGAGATGCAGTTCAAATCCTTGCTCCCTTATCCCTGTGGCCTAGGGCGGGTTGCTTACCAGCTTCTAATTCCCATTCATTAAAAATTGGGAGGCCTCCTGGCTAGGTGCTCAGTTGGCTCAAGAGTTGTCCCAATTTGCAGGGATTGTGGGTCATCCCCCTCAGGGCACATGCAGGAATCAACCAATGAGTGCATGGGTGGTGGGTGGAGCAAAGGAGTGCTATTTCTCTCCCCCCCCCCCTCGCCCCACATCTCTCTCTCAAATCAATTTTTAAAAAGATGGGAGTAATAATGGTGCAGCTATCATGCGACTGTCATGACCTCATGTCTGCTTGGAGCTCAGCACGGTCCCTGGCATATAGAATGTGCTCAGTAAACACTGGCTTTTATTATCACAGTAGGTCCATGTGACATAACGTGATTTTCGCTGTAAGCCGGAACCCACCAACATAAGCACCTACGTCACTCACATGGAGCACACACACAGCAGTGATGAAGTGAAACAGTACAACAATGTAAAAAAGAGATGACAATTCCTGACCTTTACTTGTGGTAAATACAGTAAATAATAAAAAACATAAAGCACATATGTACATACGTTGAAATGACGGAACCTTTCTTTTTGTAAATAAATGGGAGATGGCGACGTAACCACGAAATGACGTACATCGAGTCTGACGTAACTTGAGGACTGTCTGTGCTCTGTAGGCTGTTGATTTGCTCAGGAAAGAGGTATTGGTGCCTTTGTGCCTGCCAGTGTGCAGGCCGCCCCCTCACGAAGCTGAGTCCAGCCAGGAAAGAGCACACACGGGCGCAGGTGCATTGTCACGGATACGCTGAGAGAAAGTCATTCTCGCCTGGGCAGGCACTTCTCTGAGGTGGTGTTTATATATTTAAAAAATATATATTTTTATTGATTTCAGAGAGGAAGGGAGAGAGAGAGAGAGAGAGAGAGAGAGAGAGAGAGAGAGAGAGAGAGAGAGAGAGGGAGAGGAGAACATCAATGATGAGAGAATCATTGATGGGCTGCTTCCTGCACTACTGGGGATTCCCCCCTACTGGGGATTGAGCCCACATTCCGAGCACATGCCCTTAATGGGCATCAAACCCCAAACCCTTCAGTCCACAGGCTGATGCTCTGTCCACTGAGCCAAACTGGCTAGGGCAGGAGGTGACACTGAAGCTGTGTGAGGGGACGAAGTGGGTTCCAGGCAGAATGAAGAGCATGTGCAAAGCTAAGGTCTGAGTTCTTGTCTACAAAATGGTTTGACTCTGGGGCTCGACACTTAGTAGGCCCTCAGTAAATGTTCGTTGAACGTGATCTTCTCAGCCTCCGGAAGGAGCCATGCAGAGAAGAATTGGATGGCCCAGCCCGAGTGGCTCAGAGGTTTGAGTGTTGACCTATGAACCAGAGCTCACAGTTCGATTCCTGGTCAGAGCACATGCCCGGGTTTTGGGCTCAATCCCCAGTAGGGAGCATGCAGGAGGCAGCATGATCGATGATTCTCTCTTATTGTTGATGCTTCTGTCTCTTTCCCTCTCCTTTCCTCTCTGAAGTCAATTAAAAAAAGAAAAGAAAAAAAGAGGATCGGATGGTGGCCAAGTTTCGCCTTTTCTCAGGTTCCCTCCCATCACCTCTGCCTCCGCCTCTGCCGAGTGAGATGCAGCATAGGCCCGAGAGCCCGCTTTGCCTCAGGACTGGGGTGCGGGGCCCTGTGCAGAGTCGCTGAGATGCAGGAATTAGGCAGGCGGCACACCCGGGCAGCATTTGTTCGCATTCCTGGTGCTGTTTTAGCAGCTGAAACCCTACGCTTGGGCAGAACATAGCAGGATGACACGGAGCCTCTGGCTGGTTGTTTTCCAGTCTTGGTTTAAAGATGGCTCCGTGGCTGGCACCATGCCTTGCAGAGAGTAGCAGCTGAAATAGTTTTTGACTAAACAAATGAGACAGTCGGACGGGTTAATGTCATTGCCACTCTTGAGAAGTGACAGATGCTAAGGCCAATCAGAATAGGATTGCTTATTAGAAACGATTTTATGGGGCACATTAAACAGCCTTGGGTCTGCCCTCCGACGGGCTCTGTCCGATGGTCTGGGCGGTCTCAGGCCCGGGCTGTGGTGCGGCAGGAAGCCCCACAGTCGCCTCCTTTTCCTCCTCTTCTGGGGCGGGAAGCAGAGGGGAAGGTCCCACCCAGAAAGCCTTTGTGCCTGACCCGCGTCACTTCCAGCCCTGCTGCACTTAGAAAAACTCGCACACTTACTGAGCGAATACTTCGTGCAAAATTTGCATTGCTGATCTTGGCGTTTCAGCCTTTGGAAAGCAACAGGCTTCTCTGGTTTTGAAAATAGTACTTGTTGATTATCGTAAATTTAGAACACTGAAAAGAGTGAGGGATTAGACTAAAAATCAGCCCGTATTTCATAACCAAGAAGTAATCCCTGTCGAAGTTTGGGCACGCTTTCTTCCTGGGTGTGCTCCTGCATCATCTCATCGTTCACGGAGCACCGGGCCATAAGCATGTGCCATGGCACTGAGAAGTTAGCCATGATGCAAAGGAGTGAGAGTTCCACAACAGCTCCTGGTGCTTCATCTCGAACGCGAGGGGTGGGAGCACAGAGTGGAGAGGCAGAGAACCAGGGGGTGGCCTGGGTCAGCAGTGAGTCTCTAATGGGGTTACTCGTACCCTCTCTGCCCACCTTCTGGTGCTACAAGGTCCCAGGTTAGAAACCCCACAAGGGGAGGGGCCTGGCTTGTAGGGAGAGGTCTTCACAGTTGCATGAAGATGGAAGGAGGGGTGTGTGTGTGTGTGTGTGTGTGTGTGTGTGTGTGTGTGTGTGAGAGAGAGAGAGAGAGAGAGAGAGAGAGAGAGAGAGAGAGAGAGAAAGGGGGTGAGGGGAGAAAGAGATACTTCTTTTCCAACCTGCAATCTGTTTGGTGACGCCTGAACACTCTAGTTAGTCTCCTTGCTGGGGAGCCTTGTGCCTGTGGCCATGATGGTCCCAGGATGGCTCTTCTCCACCCCCACCCAATAAAGGGGTGGAGTGAGATCTCTGGAAGTTATTTTATTTGTCCACTCTGGAAGAAGACATGCACGCATTTTGGTACTTAAATCAATCAGCTGCCTCCTGCACACCTCCAACTGGGATTTGTCTGCAACCAAGGTACATGCCCTTGACTGGAATCGAATCTGTGACCCTTCAGTCCACAGGCCGATGCTGTATCCACTAAGCCAAATCGGTTAGGGCCAGTTTGATACTTTTATTTGTCTTCTCCAACCCCTGTGGACAGCCAGCACCTGGGGAGGCCCAACCCTGCTGGCAGGTGGCTAGGAACCTTCACTCTGCTGGGCTGCGCTGTTCCCCAAAGCCCTTCGGGCCATCACTGACAGAAAAGCTTGAGGGAAAATAACCCCAAGGCTGCTGCTGCCGCTGTTGGCAGGGCCTTCTGGCTTTCGCCTCCAGCACCTGTGTGTTTTAGCCCACATAGAATGAACAGAGAATCTGGGGTTCCATTGGCAATCATTTTAGGTGCCTGCAAGGCACAGTGATAGGTGTTGGTGAAGGGACATGTGTGAGGATATCAATATTAGTTAATATTGACATACCAGAATGTTACTATCTTCTCCAGACTTCGGGTAGGGCTTTGCAGTTTGCAGATTACAGTTCACCTATATTGTTCATTTAATCCTCCCAGCAGCCCTGGGACCTTGGAATTATTGCGCCTGTTTTGTAGATGGATAGACTGAGGCCCAGAAGGGTCAATTTGCCTAAGATCCTTAGGAAGGAAGCACCCAGGTTTTCGATATCAAACCCTGTGCCCTTGCTGCTCTGAGCTCCCAGAGGATGGAATTGTGGCTTAGCCTTGGAAAGTACGATACTTAGCGGATCAGGTGGAAGCTGTGGGGGCCTCGGGGACAGCAGTCTGCTCTGGCTGAGGTGGGGTAGGGGCCCTGGGCTGGCTGAGGGACAGTGGAGGTGGCAGGTGGAGAAGGGAAGGGCCACCTCCAGCATGCACAGGGGCGGGGGACACAGGTCGGGGAGTTGGGGAGCAGAGGCGGGGTGAGCTCTCCTGGGGTGTTTGGGGTCAGAGCCTCACCTCCATGCAGAGGAGGCGCATCTCCACACGAGTTTGTCCATAATTTTAAACAAATAGGATGTGTGGGGATCTGGATTTACCAAACAGCACACTCTAGTATTTGCTTTACAAAGAAAGGCTGGCGTGTTGTGTGTGCGTTAGAAACAGTTGAATAGCAATAACCTCAGAGCATCGAGTGTGATGTGACGCGCAGGAGTCCCGGGCCCTCTCAGTGGGAACACTGCGTGGCCGGAAGTGGGGCGGTTGGCAGGGTTCTTCCTCTCCAGTGCTGCCCGGAGGTATTCCCCCTCACCTGGGGGGGCCCACCATTCACAGTGGTCAGTAGCGTGGGCGAATTTGTGGGCGTGGGAGGGGCTGAGGGGCCGAGCGGGTCTGGGTGTCCCTTCCTGGTGAGGAAATGCAAGTTCATGGATCAGGGTACCAGGCGAGGACGGGCTGATCCAGGTTCTGAACCATCTCCTGATCCGCACTCTGTTTGCTGAAAGAGGGTTTTTCTCTGCCATTTCTTCATCTGGGCATCCTTAAAACTACTCATTATCAGCATTTCTCCCAGTAATCTGGTTATTTTTTAGATGAGTGATATAAGTGCATCCTGCCTCTCTAGCAACATTTTCAAAATTACAGCTACTTGTATACCTTCACCCAACAGCTCACTCTAGGAATTTATCTTACATATGTGTTAACACATGTGCACAGTGACTTACTTGCGAGGTTTGTCATTGCTGCCTTCCTTGTAATAGCAGAAGGCAACCTAATGTCCCGTCAACAGGGGGCCTGGAACAAATGGCAGTCTGTCCGAACCGTGGGATACGGTGCAGCCATGAAAAATAAGATGGAGCCGAAACCGGTTTGGCTTAGCGGTAGAGCATCGGTCTGCGGACTGAAAGGTCCTGGGTTCGATTCCGGTCAAGGGCATGTACCTGGGTTGCGGGCACATCCCCGGTAGGGGGTGTGCAGGAGGTAGCTGGTCGATGTTTCTCTCTCATCGACATTTCTAGCTCTCTCTCTCCCTTCCTCGCTGTAAAAAATCAATAAAATATATTTTAAAAAAAAAAGAAAAAAAAAAGCAAAGACCTTGAAAAAAAAAAAATAAGATGGAGCCGAAACTGCTTTGGCTCAGTGGATAGAGCATCGGCCTGCGGACTGAAAGGTCCCAGGTTCGATTCCAATTAAGGGCGTGTACCTTGGTTGCAAACACATCCCCAGGAGGGGTGTGCAGGAGGCAGCTGGTCAATGTTTCTCTCTCATCGATGTTTCTAGCTCTCTATCCCTCTCCCTTCCTCTCTAAAAAAAATCAATAAAATATATATTTAAAAAAAAAATAAGATGGAGCCTGGCCAGTGTTGTTCAGTGGTTGGGCGTTGACCTATGAGCCAGGAGGTCACTGTTTGATTCCCAGTCAGGACACATGCCTGGGTTGCGGGCTCGATCCCCAGTAGGGGCATGTAGGTGGCAGCCGATCAATGATTCTCTCATCATTGATGTTCGTCTCTCTCCCTCTCTCTTTCTCTCTGAAATCAATAAAAACATATTTTAAAAAATAAGATGGAGACTCCACGCACAGCTATGGAACGACCGTCAGGATAGATTGCTGTGAAAGGAGCAGGTACAGGGCCAGCGACTGGGATGCCTCCGTCTGTGTCACTGGAAAGCGTGTTTGCTTCTGTTGGTAAACAAGGTCGTGGGATTCACAAGAAGTGATGGTGGTGCCTCTGGGTGGCGGCTGGTACTGGGAGGCTCGCACTGCAGATGCTTCGCACCTTTTGAGTTCCACATCGTGACTACGTGATGTTTTAAAAAAATGTTTAAAATAAAATTATATAAACAAGAGCCATAAGAAGTGTATCCTCACCTGTCGCCCAGTGCAGGAAAGTCAAGGCTCAGTTTGCTCTGCTCAGGCCCCCGAGAGCCATCTAATAAAATAAGTGTGCTTGGGCCTCACAAACGGAAGGGACTGGGTGTGAGCGTTTGCATGTGTCTTGGTTAATATGATACCAGTCCCAGCCCTGGAAATGGACCCACCCCCATCTGGCCCATTCGAAACACTGCTGTTGGCTGGCTTGTCATTTTATTTTACTTATTTTTTACTCCTCATCTGAGGATATGTTTTCATTGATTTGAAAGAGAGAGAAACATCGATTGGTTGACTTCCATAGGCACCCCGACCAAAGATGGAACCTGCAACCTTTTGGTATACAGGACAGCGCTCCAACCACTGAGCCACACCAGCATGGGCAGCAGGCCTGCCATTTTAAAGCTCTGAAACCTCCCACTGATTGCAAAACCCGGGCCCTCCTGAGCCACATGTGACTGGTCGCCCTTTCCTCCAGGTACCGCGGCTTCCCATCCCTCCCTGTGCCTTTGCTCAAATCCTATCTGCCTTTCAAGGCCCAGCTCATTTCCCGCCTCCGCACGGCCCTCTGACCTCCCCCGCCTCTTTATCTGTTCCTCTCCGCCGACACTTAAGCTGTTTTACATTGTGTCCGAGGTGTCTGGTTCCTCCCGGGGCTGCGGGCTCCTTCAGGGCCAAGGCCACGGCAGGCTCAGCCCCTGATTTGATAGATGTTGGCCAGCGGGTGAATGCTGCTGCCCTCTTCCTGGTGGGACTGGAGGCTGTGGGGGCAGGGCCTGCTCCATATCCACAAACAACACGGGGGCCTGGCACCGGCGGCCCGGCCTCACAGCAGGAATAACAACAGTCTGGTGGCCGGGTGCCCAGTGTGCATTCTTTCCTTGCCTTCTCATGGGGACCCAGGAGGGACAGCTGCTGGGACCCCTCATGGATGGAGAAGCGGGGCAGACATCTTGTCCAGGTCACACAGTGAGAAGTAGGATCTGGCCGTAGGGCTGGCTGCCTCCGAAACGATGTTTCATCAGTTACCACCTTCCCCAAATCGTGAGTAAGACCCATGCCCGTGGCCCTTCTCATTGCCTGTCCCCCCGGCCAGGGACCCTTTCCTTGTTACTCAGTGTATTCCCCCCACTGGACTGTGAGCTAAAAGGCCAGTCTTGTCTGAGACACCCTTTGGACTGAGCACATAGAAGCTGCTTAAAGGTGTATATTTATACTTTTTCAGAAATTGATGTTAGAGAGAGGCAGGGAGAGAGATATTTCAGTGTAAGAGAAGAATATTGATCAGTTGCTTCCCTCATGCACCCCAACTGGGGACCAAACCTACAACCTGGGCATGTGCCCTGACGGGATCAAACCCACCACTTTCCGGTGCTCGGGATGATGCTCCAACCAACCGAGTCACAGCGGCCAAGGCTGTGTTTATATTTTTAAACTTATTAAGGGTTGGCCGCGGCCGGTGTGACTCAGCTGGTTGGGCATCAGTCCGTACATTGAAGGGTTGCCGGTTAAATTCCTGGTCAGGGCGTATGCCCCAGTGTCAATTCATGTCTGGCTCTCGATTCGTTTTTGTTTTTTTTTTCCTCTCTCTCTCTCTCTCTCTCTCTCTCTCCCTCCCTCCCTCCCTCCCTCCCTCCCTCCCTCCCTCCCTCCCTCCCTCCCTCCTTCCCTCCCTCCCTCCCTCCCTCCCTCCCTCCCTCCCTCCCTCCCTCCCTCCTTCCCTCCCTCCCTCCCTCCCTCCCTAAAATCATTTAAAAAATCTAGCTGAAACCGGTTTGGCTAGAGCGTCGGCCTGCGGATTGAGAGGTCCCAGGTTCGATTTCCGTCAAGGGCATGTACCTTGGTTGCAGGCGCATCTCCAGTAGGGGACGTGCAAGAGGCAGCTGATCGATGACTCTCTCTCATCGATGTTTCTAGCTCTCTATCCTTCTCTCTTCCTCTCTGTAAAAAAATGAATAAAATATATTTTAAAAAGAAAAAATCTAAAGAAAACCCCCAGCTTGTCAAGGGTTGACTTACTGCGCGCTGCGGTAAAGCACACTGATCTTGGGTGCACAGCGCAGTGGGTTTTATGTCGGTGAAGCCCGTGCAGACCACGGTCCAGGTGGAGCTGCCGAGCAGTCGCAGCCCCCAGAAGGCTCCCTGGGCCTCCTGTCATCAGCCCTCCTGGGTGACACTGCCGCCCCCTCGCCTTCCCGGAAATGGAATCTCAGAGACCCTCCGGCGAGGTTCATGCAGGTGGTGGGCAGCAGCCCTTGTTCTTTCCCATGGCTGCCCGGGAGTCCGCTTTCAGGTCCACTCTCCCGGGGGTGGCTGGGTGGGTGTCTGGGTGTGCCCAGCCTCCCGCTGTGATACACGGGGCTGCTGTGGAGCTTCTCGTCCTGTCTGTGGGCACACGTGGACTCTGGGTGTACATTTGCTCAGGGCGGAGGCCGGTCACCCACCCAGTACCTCCGGTGTGAGTGAAGTGCGGGCGGAATTCCTCCCCGCTGCACACTGGGCAGCAGCCGGTTCTTGCTGACGGGGTCCTGGGGTCGGCAGGTTCAGGGGACCTGGCTTAGAGGACTGGCCCCCACAGGGCAGGGGGACTCTTAGGTGCAGGCTTCGCCACCCGAAGGGGCCCCCTGCGCAGTGCTGGATGGTGTAGCTGGTTGGGAAGGTGGTCGCACTCAGAGGGAGCAAAACCCAGCTGAAGAGGCTTGAGCATTGGCTCATCTCCCTGTTTGGGAAAAAAGTGGGCGCTACAGTTTGGCCTGGCATATATATATTTTAAAAAGACTCAACTACAAGGCTGAAGGAAGGGAGCCCTCACGGAAGTTTGTCCTCGTTGAAGGTTTTTAGATTATTTCATCATTTACTTTATTCCTGTCCACCCCCCCCCCCCCAAAAAAAAAAAAAAAAAAAAGGGTGAAGGATAGGTACAGGATTCGATGGTTTTCTTTCCTGGTGGACAGATTCATGGGACCTTGGCCCCAGGAGAGGGGAGAGACGTGGAGTCCCAGAGTGGCTTCTGATGGAAGGGGAGAGGGACTGAGAGAGGGACCCCTCCCTCCCCCTTTCCAAAGGCTCGCCAGGCTGGACTGGGGGCTATGACCTCCCTCATGCGGACCAGGCATCCTGGAGGCAGGAGGCAAGGAGGCGGCCGAGGGGGAGCAGCGTGCCCAGCTCCGATTCACGGAACCCAAGCCCCATTCCGCGCGGAGCTGTGGTGAGATGGAAGCTTCTCCATGTCTGTCAGCTAAAAGAACACTAATCCCTCTCGGGCCACGTTAATATTCTGGAGACGTGTGTGCTAGGGGATTGCCAGCTACACTCGGGCAGTGGCTGTGTGGCAACTGCCTGAGCGAGCACTTCATGGCTGAAGCTCAAAAGAGTTTGGACCTGAAGCTGATGAATGAAAAGATGACCTCAGAAGGTTTAAAAAAGAGCAGACGGCCAGACAGGCTGGCCTGGGCCTCAGACTGCCGGGAACGTGTGTTCTCGGGCTGACGGGGGTGAAGTGACTGAAACAGGAGTGTGGTCCTCAGAGGGCTCTCCTGTGTCCGCTTGTTTACTCCGCACGGCTCTCTCGGGGCAGGTGTGGCTGCAGCCCCATTTTACAGCTGAGGACGTGGAAGCAAGAGGGGTGATGCAACTTGACCACAGACACAAAGCAGCTAGCGGCGGAGTGGGAAGTCAGGCTGGGTGGTTTGGCCCGGAGCCCACGCTGTCTAACAGCCCTTGGGAGTCTGTAGCCTTGGCGGTACAGCCAGGACAGAGGGACAGACCCCGTTAGGCGGGCACTGTGGGCAAAGGACTGTACCCTCCAAGCCTCTGTTTCCTCACATGTAAATATCAGTGTATTCATTTCCTCTCGCCGCTTTAACAAATTGCAGAAACTCGGTGACTTAAAATGCACATTTACCATCTTCCTGTTTTGAGCTCAGGATTTTGTATTTCACGGGCTGCAGTCAGGGTGCCGGCAGGCTGTGCCCTCTGGGGCGCCAGGGAACTCTGTCTCCTTGCCTTTGCCAGCTTCAAGAGGCCCTGGTATTCTTCGGCTTGTGGCCCTTTCCCCGACTTCCAAGCCAACAGCGTAGCATCTCCCAGTCTCTCCTCCTGCTTCCATTGTCACACTGTCTCCTCTTCACGTTCATCCTTCTGCCTTCTTCTTTAAAAAAGTAATTCTTGCTGAAACCAGTTTGGCTCAGTGGATAGAGCGTCAGCCTGCAGACTGAAGGGCCCCAGGTTCAATTCCGGTCAAGGGCATGTGCCTTGGTGTGGGCACATCCCCAGTGGGGGGTGTGCAAGAGGCAACTGATCGATAATTCTCTCTCATCGATGTTTCTAACTCTCTATCCCTCTCTCCTCCTTTCTGTAAAAAATCAAAATATATATATTTTAAAAAGTATTGATTTTAGAGCAAGAGATTGATTGTTTCACTTATTTATGCGTTCATTGGTTGATTCTTGTATGTGCCCTGACTGGGGATTGAACCCGTAACATTGGCTTTAATCAACTGAGCTACCCGGCCAGGGGCTGCTGCCTTCTTTTTAAAAAAAATATATTTTATTGATTTTTTTTTTTTTTTTACAGAGAGGAAGGGAGAGAGATAGCTAGAAATGTCAATGAGAGAGAAACATCGACCAGCTGCCTCCTGTACACCCCCCAACCGGGAATGTGTCCGCAACCAAGGTACATGCCCTTGACCGGAATCGAACCTGGGACCTTTCAGTCCGCAAACCAATGCTCTACCACTGAGCTAAACCGGTTTCGGCAACCTGCCGCCTTCTTATAAGGAAGCTAGTAATTATATTGGCCTCCCCAGGTAATCCGAGCTCATCTTTTTGTGATCACATCTGTAAAGTCCCTTTTGCCACGGAAAGTAAAAATCTCATCTGTTGGGAGTGAGCATCTGTGAAGGCCATTACTCAGCCTTCCCTACAGGGAGGAGGTGGAGGGGGGGCAGTAGCCAGGTGTCCCCGCAGCACGAGGTGGAAATGACAGAATAAAGCAGCACAGGTGAGACGGTGAGACACTCTCTGATGTACCTACGTCCAGGCCGGTGGCCTAGTTCAGTGAGTACTGCCCATGGCTTCATAGCTTTTCTGTAAATGGTAGCGATCTCAGAAGGGGGGACCCCAAAGGCGTCTTTCCTGGAGGAGGGTGGGGCAGGGCCTGCTTTAGGGGAGCTGTTGCCGCCTCTGCGATCTTCTCTAGGTGTCCTGGCTCATCAGGCCTTGCCAGGGCCTGGTTGAATTTTGCTCAAGGGCCCTCACTTCCTGTCCTCGGTTCTGTACTCTCAGGAGCCCCACTGGTGGCTGGTTTAGCTCCCTGGCCCCTGATAGAGGACATGCGTAAACTGGCACGCCTCCTTTTTTGTGAGCCACATGTGCCCAATCCTGATCCCCTGACCCTAAAGCTGGCCCCGAGATGAGCTCTGTCCAGCCGGTGGCTGGTGGCCTCGCAGGGTCTGTGTCCTGGTGTTCCCCCTGGCTTCCACACCCACTTCACTGCCACCAGGAGAGCCAGTCCCTCAGGTCACACTGCCCGCCATGCGGGTAGTTAGCAGCCTGGGCACACTCTGTCCGAGTGTCTGTTGACGTGCTGTCTTGTGCCTCTGTCCATGCTGTTTCCTCTGTCCCCAAACCGATCACGCAGCACACACCTCCTCAGCAGGGCACACGGTCCCTGCCCTCACGGAGCCTGACTCACAGAGCGCTGATGGAATAAGTCTAATCACTGCTTGGTCAGTGCCACGTACAGACTGTAATAGATCTCAGAAGGTGATGACTGTCAAGGTGGATAAAATGGGGGTGGAGGTGAGGAGAGAACGTTCCATCCCCGAGGTTGACACGGAGGTGGTGGAGGTTTAGCACAGAGGCTGAGAATTGAACTGGAAGAAACTGCAAAGGGCAAATGTTTCCTCATCCAGTCAGAGCATATTGAGTGCGAACTGTCCAAGCTCTGAGGTAGGTGCTGCGGATCAGAGCTGCACAGGAGACACGACCCCCGACCTCCGGAAGGCTGAGGCCAGTCGGGGAGAAGACAGGTGAGGGTAAGCTGCCGACAGGTCCCTCCACCACTTTCTGCCCCGGGTCTCCTAGTCCTCTTCGGTTGGGAGCCTCCTCATTTTAGAAACAACCAGAAATTACTAGACCATTCTTTTTTTTTCTTCTTTTTTTTATATTAATTTATTATCTGTGTACATATTTTAACATTACCCCCCCCCCCCCAACATACCCTCCCTGCCCAGAGTTTTGTGTCCATTGGTTATACTTATATGCATGTTTACAAGTCCTTCGGTTGATCTATTATCTCCCCCAGATTAGACCGTTCTTAAAAACATCACTAGTCCTGGCGGGTTTGGCTCTGTGGATGTGGATAGAGTGTCGGCGTGCGACCGAAGGGTCCCAGGTTCGATTCCAGTCTAGGGCACATACCTTGGTTGCAAGCTTCTCCCCGGCCCAGGCCCTGGTCAGGGCTCATACAGGAGGCAATGATGTGTTTCTCTCACATCAGTGTTTCTGTCTTTCCCTCTCTCTTCCACTCTCCCCCAAAATCAATGGAAAAGTACCTTCGGGTTTAGATTAACCAACTAAACAAAAACAAACAAACAAACAAACAAACAATCTCTCTCCTTCCTGCTGCTCCCATCAGAGGGACCAGGTGTGTCCTGATGGAACATGTGGAACAAGTCCTTTGCCCTCCTTGGCGTGGCCTCCACGTTGGAAGATGAGTGAGATGGTGTGACTCAGCCTCCTCCTGCCCTCACTCACCCATCTCCCTCCAGCCCAGTGTCCACCTCTCCAGCCGAGCTCTGGAGGTGTCGGTGGTGGGGAGGGGACTGAGCGACGGGAAGCCGGTGTGTGGCAGGTGGCTCCATGGCAGGCATTCAGTTACTCTGTTGATGAGCTGATTCTTCTCTTCTAAACCCCTACTGTGTGCCTGGCACCACCTGGTGCTAGAGATGGAAAACTCGGGTGTGGGAGGAGGAGCCTGGTCAGAACTGACTTGTTCCAGGACCAGCGCAGTCCGTGGGGCGGGAGGCCCCCGGGTGGGGCCGTGATGTCATGGTGATGTGTAGTGAAGAGTTGGCATTCTCCATGGGGACAGGGGCAAAGAGGAGGGCACGTTGGTGTCCAGTGGGGCTGTGTGTGCAGGGACCAGTGTTGCAGGGAAGAGGCAGGAGGTGGAACCAGCTGCCAGGGCCCTGGGCTCTGCAGCGGAGTCTGGCCTGCAGCTCCCCCAGATCCTCATGTTCTCAGAGGCTCGCAAGGCAGCGGAGGGGCTTGGTCACTTTGAAAACAAAGTGAAAAAACAAACCACACTGATCCCTCCATGCTTGAGCAGCAGCCTCCATGCGACCTGAGGATGGCCCGGCCCACGTCCCTTCACTGTCACCGTCACCCTCACCCTCACCTAATCCTCTACCCACATCTCCACCTTCATCCTCACCCTCACCCTCACCCTCACCCTCACCACCCACACTTCCACCTCCACCTTCACCTTCACCCGCACCCTCACCTTCACCTTCACCTTCACCTTCACCTTCACCTTCACCTTCACCTTCACCTTCACCTTCCTGGAATCCAGGACACTTGAAGTCCCAGCGGTTCTTCCTAAGTCTGCAACAAACTAATTTTGTGGCAAAAATGTGACCTGAATTGATGTGAGACTAATTATGGTCTTTAAAAATATCTCACGTTTCTCTATGGAAATACTCTGTGTTTGATTTTGGGATGCTGCCCACACCCCTGTGAGGGTGTCACCATACGCACACACCACACACAGCAGCACAGACAGTCCTCCTAAAATCTGAAAAACCTGGAATTCCTAAACTCACTCGGCCCGGGGCCCTGGCTGCCGCACGGTGCGCCCAGGAAACAAATTCAGAGCCCGTTACCTGCCCCGTCACGGTCGGGTGGCGGTGCGGTGCCGGGATTCCGGCCCATGTCCCTGACTCAGAGCCCAGTGTCCCTGGGACAGAGCACAGACTGCGCCTGGCCTCTTCACAGCCTCCGGGTGGTGTGCAGATCAGGACAAGGGTGTGGAGCTGCCAGGCTGGCAGATGGAAACCTAGGCCCTGACCGTGCTGACTGCCCGCCCCGCGGACTGGGGCAGAGAGGCAGCCGGGCGGAGGAGAGGGGAGGTGCCGGCCCCCAGCTTTTCCCGTGGTGTACGGCCCTGCCCTTCACACTTGGCGTGCACACCCCTACCAGTAAGCAAACTTACACCGATGTGCTCATAACCGTCCGCATGCATTACATTACTGTTACACTGTGTGCGTAATAAAACCTGCACCAAAACAGAAACCGAAGGACAAGCCGAGGATGAAGTCATTACCAACATTTTAAATCATTTTGTTGGTGGCATAAAAAGCCTTCTGTCCGCATGTGCTTGGTTATTTTTGGAAATGGTGCTTTCCTGAGAGCCTGGCTCTTAGGTTCGTTTGGTTCAGAGACCTGGTTTTCGGGCTGCCCTCCCTGGGAAGGATCGCTCGCTGCCCGGGCCATGCGGCCGCACACAGGAAACACATCACTGGCTTTCTTTCTAAATCGGGTTCCTCATCTTTCCATCCTGTCCCCGGCGTGTGCAGGGCATTTGTTGAAATTTGGCTAGTACATTTCCATCCTCCCTGCTGCCAGATGTCTTTGTAAACGAAATGGAAGGTATTTTATTTTGATTTTAAAGTTCTTAACAAAGGAGTCCCAGACCCACTGAAATGCGTTGGAAATTTTAAACAGATCATAAAATTGCGTCACGTAGGTTCATAGGACTTCAGATATAAAAGTTTTTGTAAGTTATAGACTGATACTGTTTTCGGTAACGAAATCCTACTCAATAGAAGCATTTCTGAATAGCACTAGCCTAGGTTTCTTCCAGAGAGCTGTGCCTTTCCAATTCACTGTGATAACATTGTGGTAACATGTTAAACACGCTTACACATACTTTGAAAACATCACCGAGGAGCACATCTCTGACAATCAATGGTGGTAGAAAAAAGAGGCAAATTTGGAGCAGGTTTTGGAAAAGAAACTGTTAAACTCTTTCATTAGGTTGGACAAGCGTTTTTTTAATTGTTTTTCTATAAGATAAGCAGTCAGTCTCTGATATAGACAATTTCCTGAGTTATTGCCATCTCATTACAAGTTTTGTGGAAAACTCTGCTATTCTACTGTCTAAAGTTTTTATTATGGAAATTTTCAAATGCACAAAAATAGAGCAAATAGTATAATGAATTTCTGTCAGTCACTTCATTCAAAGTTAGCAACATTTGCAATCTTTTATTTTTTATTTTTAAAAAAAATATATTTTATTGATTTTATACAGAGAGGAAGGGAGAGAGACAGAGAGTCAGAAACATCAATGAGAGAGAGTCATCGATCAGCTGCCTCTTGCACACCCCCTACCGGGGATATGCCCGCAACCAAGGTACATGCCCTTGACCAGAATCGAACCCGGGACCCCTCAGTCCCCAAGCCGATGCTCTATCCACTGAGCCAAACCGGTCCCGGAAACATTTGCAATCTTTTAAAAAAATATTTTTATTGACTTCAGAGAAGAAGAGAGGGGGGAGAAAGAGAGAGAGAGAGAGAGAGAGAGAGAGAGAGAGAGAGAGAGAGAAACATCAATGATGAGAAAGAATCATTGATTGGCTGCCTCCTGCACACCCCACACTGGGGATGGAGCCCACAACCAGGGCATGTGCCCTGCATCTCATCTTTCTCCTTTTATTTAATTAATTAATCTATTTCTCCCCTTTTAAAGAATAAATTCCAGACTTCGTGTTATTTTCCACCCTCAAATAGTTCAATATACATCTCTACTTTTAAAACTTAAATATATGTTTTTATTGATTTTAGAGAGGAGAGAGAGATAGAAACATCCATGATGAGAGAGAACTATTGATTCTTCATGCCCCACACTGGAGATGGAGCCCACAACCCAGGCATGTGCCCTGACCAGAAGCCCTGACCAGGAATCGAACCATGACCTCCTTGTTCAGAGGTTGACACTCAACGCCTGAGCCATGCCAGCTTGGCAAAACTTAAAAAAAAAAATATTTTATTGATTTTGTACAGAGAGGAAGGGAGAGAGATAGTTAGAAACATCGATGAGAGAGTGTCATCGTTCAGCTGCCTCTTAACACTGGGGATGTGCCCGCAACCAAGGTACATGCCCTTGACCGGAATCGAACCCGGGACCTTTCAGTCTCCAAGCTAACACTCTATACATTGAGCCAAACCAGTTTCGGCAAAACTTTTTTTTTTTAATAGCTTAATATATTTTAATAGCAAACTTACAGGAACAGCACAGAAGACAGACAACATTAAAAACATGTACTTGCATGTAGGACAACTCAAAGAAGTATAGTGAATGGATGGTATTTACTGTAAGTCTTATTTTATATTGTTTTAAAGTTCAACTGCTGAAACTCGTTCACGGAAACATTTGACTTGCGTTTATATTTAAAAAGTTCACACACAAATGAAAGTGGAAAAACTGCCAACACCTGCTTTCTGTCCCCTCTTTTCCACTTGCAGTCATATCCTTAGTGCCTCTCGACCCCATGGGAAAAGACACTTAACACTCAGAACTACCAACAACAGGAAGGAGAGAGTTTTATTTGAAAAGAATGAAATGTTTCCAATCACAGTGGGTTCCTAAGCACGTTCTCCACGTCGGTGGCGTGCTGGCTGGTTGTCTTTTGGCGTCCTTGTCACACGTGTGGCATGGAGAGCACACAGGTTGGTGTCTTTTAAAAGGCCAGCCCGACAGGCCTCCTGCCTCCTGCCAAGCACCGCAGGCTGCTCCCCGGGAGCAGGTCTGGTTTGAAGTCCTGAGCCATTTCTTGCACCAGACGTGGGAACCAGAAGAGCAGTGGACTGATAACGGCTTAATTTCACAAAGGGACAGGGTACCAGGCCTCTAACGATGAGGTTTCTTCACCCCTCCAGTAGAGGGCGCACCATCGAGAGCGGCTTTGGTAGCCAGTTGCTTCCTCCGTGCTTTACCACAGGGCCATTTGTGGGCAGTCTGCTCTGCAGGAGCCGTGATACAGAGAGACACCTCTCACCCGCCTCTCCTAACGCTGGAGCTCGGCGAGCGGGGGGCGGCGCAGGCGTTAGAGAGCGATGGCCGTGGTGAACACAGTTCAGGCAAAACCTTTTCTATTTTGAAATAGTAGTTGTAGGCTCACAGGAAGTTGCCAAAATAGTATGTCGAGTCCCACAGACCCTTCTTCCCCCACATGGTGACGTAGTTGCGGTAGGACAGGATCAAAGCCAGGAAGTGGACATTAGGACAATGCAGGTACCTGGTACTCAGCCTTCACTGCTTTTGCATGTGTGTGGTCCTGTATGATTCCCTCTCCTGTAGACAAGCCAGCACCACCGTCAGGACACAGAGACTCAGCACCTTTGTGTCTGTGCGCCCCTTTGCTGTTCTGTGCCTGTGAGTCACCTGTTCTCCATCGGTATAGGTTTACCGTTCTGAAGATGTCACCCGGTGGGAACGAGGCAGCCGGGAGGGTGTTTTTTCAGTAAACACCACGTCCTGAGTCCGTCTGGGTGGCTGCCTGTGCCAGTGGGAGTTCCCCTTGTTGCCGAGGGGCTTCATAGTCAGGATGCGCCAGTGTCCAACCTTCCACCTTCCCAAGGGCATTGGGGTTGCCTTCGGGCTTTGGCGATTGTTAGTACAGCTGCCGTGAACTCCTGTGCACAGGTTTCTGTGTGAGCCTAACTCTCCATTTCCCGAGGGCAAGTGTCTGAGAACAATTAGCGTGCTAAGTGCGTGTTGCTTTTATAAGAGACTGATTTTCATAAGAGACTTTTTCCAGAGTGGCTGTACTGTTTTTTTTTTTTTTTTTTTTTTTTTTTTTTTTTGATCATAGAATTTTTTTAATAAGCCAAATGAACTTAGAGAATAACGGAGCCATTGATATGTTTCCTCAAAATAGTTTTCAGTGCAAGCTGGTATTCTGTGTGTGAGTAGAAATGGTCCTCCACCTGCAGCTGGTGAATTCAGAATTCTTGTTACTTCTGTATATTAGATTAGATTTTTTTTTTTTTTTTAAAGCAATCTTTATTGTTCATATTATTACAAAGGTTCCTCATTTCTTCCCCCCTCCACCAGGTTCCCACCCCACCCTCCGTCCCCCCCCCATCCCCCATTGTCCTCATCCATAGGTGCAGTTTATGTTCAGTCTCTTCTTCCCTCAATTTCCCCAATAGTAAATCCCTTTTCAGATAGTAAATCAGTTACTTAGCATTTTCTCATATCAATAATACCTCCACATGCCCAATGATACACTTCACACAAAAGACATTTCCCACTAGGTCAACCAGCCTCATCCAGGCCCCACCCAAGGCACTCACAGATCAACACCCCAGTCCTAAACTAACTCAACACATCCAGATCTAAGCCTTCATCACTTGATTCAGCAGACACTCAAGTTCCCACGAAAGTTTCCAGCCATGTCTGAGAAGCAGCCGTGGGGCAGGGGCAGGCAAGGAGCGAGCTGTTCTGGGCCTGGCTGCTCAGGGCCTGGCCTCTGTTGCTCTGGTTCATTCCACAACCAGCTGCTCCGGGTCTGGTCACTGCCGCTCCCGACCTAGTTGCTCTGGACTTGGCTGCTGCTCCCCTGGGCCTGGCCGCTCCCAGCCTGGCAGCCACTGCTCCGGGCCTGGCCGCACCGGACCCGCCTGCTCCCCCGGGCCTGGCTGCTCCCAGCCTGGCAGCCGCTGCTCCGGGCCTGGCCGCACCCGACCCGCCTGCTCCCCCGGGCCTGGCCGCTCCCAGCCTGGCAGCCGCTGCTCCGGGCCTGGCCGCACCCGACCCGCCTGCTCCCCCGGGCCTGGCCGCTCCCAGCCTGGCAGCCGCTGCTCCGGGCCTGGCCGCACCAGCCCCGCCTGCTCCCCCGGGCCTGGCCGCTCCCAGCCTGGCAGCCGCTGCTCCGGGCCTGGCCGCACCCGACCCGCCTGCTCCCCCGGGCCTGGCCGCTCCCAGCCTGGCAGCCGCTGCTCCGGGCCTGGCCGCACCAGCCCCGCCTGCTCCCCCGGGCCTGGCCGCTCCCAGCCTGGCAGCCGCTGCTCCGGGCCTGGCCGCACCCGACCCGCCTGCTCCCCCGGGCCTGGCCGCTCCCAGCCTGGCAGCCGCTGCTCCGGGCCTGGCCGCACCCGACCCGCCTGCTCCCCCGGGCCTGGCCGCTCCCAGCCTGGCAGCCGCTGCTCCGGGCCTGGCCGCACCCGACCCGCCTGCTCCCCCGGGCCTGGCCGCTCCCAGCCTGGCAGCCGCTGCTCCGGGCCTGGCCGCACCAGCCCCGCCTGCTCCCCCGGGCCTGGCCGCTCCCAGCCTGGCAGCCGCTGCTCCGGGCCTGGCCGCACCAGCCCCGCCTGCTCCCCCGGGCCTGGCCGCTCCCAGCCTGGCAGCCGCTGCTCCAGGCCTGGCCGCACCCGACCCGACTGCTCCCCCGGGCCTGGCCGCTCCCAGCCTGGCAGCCGCTGCTCCGGGCCTGGCCGCACCAGCCCCGCCTGCTCCCCCGGGCCTGGCCGCTCCCAGCCTGGCAGCCGCTGCTCCGGGCCTGGCCGCACCCGACCCGCCTGCTCCCCCGGGCCTGGCCGCTCCCAGCCTGGCAGCCGCTGCTCCGGGCCTGGCCGCACCAGCCCCGCCTGCTCCCCCGGGCCTGGCCGCTCCCAGCCTGGCAGCCGCTGCTCCGGGCCTGGCCGCACCAGCCCCGCCTGCTCCCCCGGGCCTGGCCGCTCCCAGCCTGGCAGCCGCTGCTCCGGGCCTGGCCGCACCCGACCCGCCTGCTCCCCCGGGCCTGGCCGCTCCCAGCCTGGCAGCCGCTGCTCCGGGCCTGGCCGCACCCGACCCGCCTGCTCCCCCGGGCCTGGCCGCTCCCAGCCTGGCAGCCGCTGCTCCGGGCCTGGCCGCACCCGACCCGCCTGCTCCCCCGGGCCTGGCCGCTCCCAGCCTGGCAGCCGCTGCTCCGGGCCTGGTCGCACCCGACCCGACTGCTCCCCCGGGCCTGGCCGCTCCCAGCCTGGCAGCCGCTGCTCCGGGCCTGGCCGCACCCGACCCGCCTGCTCCCCCGGGCCTGGCCGCTCCCAGCCTGGCAGCCGCTGCTCCGGGCCTGGCCGCACCCGACCCGACTGCTCCCCCGGGCCTGGCCGCTCCCAGCCTGGCAGCCGCTGCTCCGGGCCTGGCCGCACCCGACCCGCCTGCTCCCCCGGGCCTGGCCGCTCCCAGCCTGGCAGCCGCTGCTCCGGGCCTGGCCGCACCAGCCCCGTCTGCTCCCCCGGGCCTGGCCGCTCCCAGCCTGGCAGCCGCTGCTCCGGGCCTGGCCGCACCCGACCCGCCTGCTCCCCCGGGCCTGGCCGCTCCCAGCCTGGCAGCCGCTGCTCCGGGCCTGGCCGCACCCGACCCGCCTGCTCCCCCGGGCCTGGCCGCTCCCAGCCTGGCAGCCGCTGCTCCGGGCCTGGCCGCACCCGACCCGCCTGCTCCCCCGGGCCTGGCCGCTCCCAGCCTGGCAGCCGCTGCTCCGGGCCTGGCCGCACCCGACCCGACTGCTCCCCCGGGCCTGGCCGCTCCCAGCCTGGCAGCCGCTGCTCCGGGCCTGGCCGCACCCGACCCGACTGCTCCCCCGGGCCTGGCCGCTCCCAGCCTGGCAGCCGCTGCTCCGGGCCTGGCCGCACCCGACCCGCCTGCTCCCCCGGGCCTGGCCGCTCCCAGCCTGGCAGCCGCTGCTCCGGGCCTGGCCGCACCCGACCCGACTGCTCCCCCGGGCCTGGCCGCTCCCAGCCTGGCAGCTGCTGCTCCGGGCCTGGCCGCACCTGACCCGGCTGCTCTGGGCCCGGCTGCCCCGGGCCCGGCCGCTCCGAGCCTGGCCACTCCCGACCTGGATGCTCTGGGCTTGGCTACTGCTGTTCTGGGTCTGGCTGCTCCCACCCCGGCTGCTCTGTGCCCGGCTTCTTCGGGCCCGGCCACTCCGGGTCTGGGTGTTCCTGGACTGGCCACCCTGGGCTTGGCCGCCTCCGCCTCATGCCTGGCTGCCACTGCCCCAGATCTGGCTACTCCAGTGCTGGCTGTTGATGCTCTGGTTCTGGCTGCTGTTGTTCTGGGGCCTGGCCGTTGCTGCTCCGGGTCTGGCTGCCACTGCCTTGTGCCTGGCCACTCTAGGCCTGGCCGTCGCTGTTCCAACATTCTGTCCTTTTTTTTTCTTTTTAAAACGCATTTATGTTGCAATGTTGGCTGGTGGGTTGAGTTCTGACTTAGTCTTTGATTTTTCAAGATCTTCTTTGTATTCTTTCTTAAGTAATTTTACTATTTTTTGCTCTCACTTGATTTCTTCACATTGAGAACTTCTTTGGTTTCTTCCTCCTTGTCCTGGGAGCTCAGCAGGTTGGCCTGTGGCACCCCTTTGTTCTCTGCGGGCTCCTGTGCTGCTTCAGCCTGTTGCCGGGACGGCAGCGCCGCCCAGGAAGCAGCCCCCGGCCTTGGCTCCATTGCCCGAGCTCAGTGGTCAAAGGCTCAGGGGCACCCACGTCCCCAGGGGCCCCATGGCCCACCTCCTTGCTGGTGCCCGGTTGGCTGGAGTCCGGCAGGGGCTTCCGCTCCCCTCCGCGTTCCCCCAGCCTAGAGCTTTTTTTTTCTCCTTCCCGCTAGGGAAGTCCAGCATCCGAGTCAACAGACTGTCCTCTGCGCGCAGTTTGCGCGAGTCCCACAGACTGTCCTCTGCGCGCAGTTTGCGCGAGTCCCACAGACTGTCCTCTGCGCGCAGTTTGCGCGAGTCCCACAGACTGTCCTCTGCGCGCAGTTTGCGAGAGTCCCGGGGGCCCGGCCTTTCGCCGCTCTTCCCGGACTCCACCTCACAGCCCCGTCTCCCTCTGCCTGAGCCTGGGTCCCCAGGGATTGGCCCAGAACTGGGGGGTTCGGAGCAGTCCAGACTGAGGCTCAGCGCCGCCGGAGGCCTTGTTTCTTCCGGCTAGGGCAACCCAGCATCAGAGTCAACATTCAGTCCTCTGCGCGCATTGCGCGCGACTCCCGGGGCCCTGCCTTTCGCCGTTTTTCCGCCTCACGGCCCTGTCTCCTCCCGCCGGAGCCTGGGTCCCCAGGGTCTGGCCCATAACTGGGGCTCAGCGCTGCCGGTTCGGGGGGGCTCAGCGCTGCCGGTTCGGGGGTTCAGCCCAGGCTGGGGGTTTTATTTCCTTCCTGCTAGGGAAGGAAAGGCGGCTCCCCGCCCTCTCCTCCTCTCCGGCTGCGACCTCTCCGTGCATGCGTGCGGGCGGGCAGGCGCGCGCAGCATGTCTCCGTACCTTAGGCTTTTTTTCAGCTCCTCTGATTTTCTTTCTGGTTTTCTCTTTCCTTCTTGTTGTAGAAATTTCAGTCAGTCGACTACCTGTAGCTCTGGGCAATGTCCACTCTACATTTTAGTTGTATTCCATTGAAATTGTTGTGTGCTGCCGCGGCTAGATGTCTACCCGAGCAGCCATCTTGGATCCTTTCTCGCTGTACTGTTTTGTATTCCCACCAGCAATAGATATGAGCTCATTTCTCTACATCTGTGTCAGCATTTGGTACTGTCTTTGCTTTTTATTTATAAGATGTAATGATAACTCATTGTGGTTTTAGTTTGCATTTCCCTAATGGCTAGGGATGTGAAACAGCTGCTATTCATGTATTTACTAGAGGCCTGGTGCACAAAATCCATGCATTGGGGGGGATCCCTCAGCCCGGCCTGTGCCCTCTCACAGTCCGGAAGCCCTCTGAGGGGTGTCCCTCAGTTGGACATCCTTAGCGCTGCCATGGGGCAGGCAAGGCTCCCACCACCGCCACTGCCCTCGCCAGAGTGAGCCTGGCCACCAGGGGGCAGCTCCTGTATTGAGCATCTGTCCCCTGGGGGTCAGTGCACTTCGTAGCAACTGGTTGTCTGGGGTTCAGTTGATTTGCATATTACCCTTTTATTATATAGGAGGATTGGCCATGTATCCTTTTTTTATTTTTAAAATATATTTTTATTCATTTCAGAGAGGAAGGAAGAGGGAGAGAGAGAGAGAAACATCAATGATGAGAGAGAATCGATTGGCTCCCTCCTGCACTTCCCCCACTGGGGAACGAGCCCGCAACCCAGGCATGTGCCCTTGACTGGAATTGAACCTGGGACTCTTCAGTCCGAAAGCCGACACTCTATCCACTGAGCCAAACCGGCTAGGGCGGCCATATATCCTTCTTAAGTGAAATGTCCATTCATGTCTTTTGCCCATCTTACAATTTGATTGATGCTTTTTTTTATTGTGGAGCTTTGACCATTCTTGCTATATTCCAGATGCTAATTGTTTGTCAGATATGTGACTTGCAAATGTTTTCTTCCACTATGGCTTGTCTTTTCAATCTCTTATCTGAATCACAGTGTACATTTTCACTTTTTGTGAAGTCCAGTTTTTTCAATTTTATGGTTCATGCTTAGGTGTCAAGTCTAAGAACACTTTGGCCGTAGGTTTTAGAGATTTTTCTCCTGTGTCTTCTACAAGTTTTATAGTCTTACATTTTACATTTAAGTTCGTGATTCATTGTGAATTAATTTTTGTATAAGAGGTAAAGTTTTAGGTTAAGGTTAATTTTTTTTTTGGTCTCTAATGTCCAATTGTTCCAGTAGTATTTATTGAAAAAATTATTCTTCTTTCATTGGTAAGGCCTTTTATTTTTATACACCCACCATGCCATTATCACACCGGACCAAACTGACAGGAATTCTGTATGTTGAGTGTTTTTAAGATGTCTTAGCTTCAGGACCCAATAGTTCCATACATTGCATTTGGTTGTAATGTCTCTAGAGTCTCTTTTTCTGTAACAATCCCCCAACCACATTTATTGGTAAGACATTAATTTGTTGGAAAAACCAGGTCATTTATCCTGTAGACTGTTCGGTGGTCTAGATTTGGCTGCTGTTTGCTCATGGAATCATTTCAAAAAATATATAGTTTTATTGATTTCAGAGAGGAAGGGAGAAGGAGAGATAGAATAACATCAAAGATGAGAGAGAATCACTGCACGCCCCCTACTGGGGATCTAGCTCACAACTGGGACCCTTCAGTCCTCAGGCCATCCACAGAGCCAAACCAGCTAGGGCCTCATGGCATCATTTAATCTGATCCACTTCCCTCGATATTTCCTGGTACTGGTGATTAGTTCTAGAGGCTGGTTTCAATCCCAGTTCACTTTTTGGGCAAGGGTCCTTCTTAGGAGGCGCTGTGCGCTTCCCGTGCAGGCAGTGAGGAGGCTTAACACTCCCAGTGCCCCATCGTAGTGACATTGATCTTGGCTGGGTTCGCCTCTGCAGCCCAATCCATCCCTTAGCAATTTCCCCGCCAGCCTTTCACCTGGTGGTTTTACCATCCACTGAGGACCAGGTCTCCATCCATTGTTTGTACTAGGAATTGTAAAATGGTCCTTTTTTATTTTATTTTATTTTGTGTCCTTGTATTAAGGGGACTTATGTAACGCAGAACAACCCCCTTGTCAATTATGTAGTTGAGGGAGGCAGCCGATCAGTGATTCTCTCTCATCCATGTTTCTCTCTCTCTCTCTCCCCTCCTCTCCCCTTCCTCTCTCTCTGAAATAAATAAAAACATACTTTAAAAAAGAAACTGATAAAAAAGGCAATACTGCATCAAGTACTTTGGGGGGATATTATGAAAACCTTCACATCATTCCGTGCTACCCCAGGAGACTGCAAATCCAAGTCTAGGTGATTTTTCTCATTTCTCAGTTGGAGATGTTACTTCCTTCAAAGTTGCTGTGAGAGGAAACGAGAGATTATGTTTGGGAAAATGATTTGTAAGCCACAGGGCACGGCGCAACAACATGGCGGCGTGGGTCGGCCACAGAAGCCTCCGGCCCTGTGGCCACCCTCCCTGAGCCTCCCTTCCTGTGAGGACGGCCAGCTGCGCTGGGACGGGCCCTGTCTGCAGGGGCTCCTCTGACTCCTACCGGCCTGGGGAGGCAGCGTGTTTATAGGACCTGCGTTTGAGCGCTCGCTCTGATTTGGGGCAGGTGCCCCTGAGCGAACGGACTTCTTGTGAACGGGTGACCTACATGAGGGAAGCGGGAGAACACTGAGTGTCCAGTGTCACCCTGGGGCTAAGAGGGAGGCTCTTGAGTGTGAGTGACAAGGCCCCGGGGAGAGGCTGGGCCTGGAGCTGCTGGTGCCCCCTCGGGTGGGCAGGTCCGAGCTCAGAGTTGGGCCTGGCTGGGGAGACGACCCAGGGCCCTCTCGGCTCTGCCTTAGAGCAAACAGCCCTGACACACGCTTGCTCAGAAGGTGAGGCGTTAGGAGTCTTTGTACCACTCCCTCCCATCCCCCTTCGATTCTCCTTGGTTTGTCTAATTTGGGATGATAGGCAAAGATGATTTACAACCCAAGTCTCCTCGTTGTTTTTAATTTTATTGATTTCAGAGTGGAAGGGAGAGAGAAATATCAGTGATGAGAGAAACTCATTGATTGGCTGCCTCCTGCACGCCCCCTATTGGGGATCGAGCAACCCGGCCGGACATGTGCCCTGATTGGGAATCAAACCATTGAGCAACACCAGCCAGGCCCAAGTCTCCTTTTTTAAGGACTATTTCTGGCACTGGTTTTCAATTTTGCAGTCATTCTTACAGGAACTATTTATTCTTAGACTTGTCACTGTGTCTCTTTTTCAAAGCTTGTCACCAATCTTTATATAGACAGTTTCATTTTTGAGTTTCTTTATATAGATATCTTCTCCATTTGGGTTTCTAGTCTAGATACATCTCCTTGTCGGTGTGATAGAGATAATTTATTTTTACAGGAACATAGACATGTAAAGGGCTCTCAGGGGTGAAGCTTACAGCTAAGCGCACGGTGTGGATGGTGGGAGAGGATGCGGCGACATTGGGGAGGATGGGGACAAAGCCGGGAGCGTGGGGAGACACCCACAGGCCAGGCTGCGGGCCCACTGCACCCAGGAAGGCCCAGGGAGAGCTCCTGTCAGGGTCAGCTCGGCTGAGGATAGCCGCTTGGACTTGGAAGTTGTGAGAGGGAGGAGGCTAACACTGTGGTTTCCTCTCTCCAGGCCGGCTCCTTGCTCCTTCCAGGCTCCTCTCAGGGAGCCCCTGTGGCCGGCACCATGACAGTAAGGGGGGCCGCACTGGCCCCAGGCCCGGTGTCGCCCACGACAGCAGCGGCCTCGCCCAGCGTCTCCGGGATCCCCGAAGGCAGCCCCACGGCCATGGAGCAGCCGGTGTTCCTGATGACGACCGCCGCGCAGGCCATCTCCGGCTTCTTCGTGTGGACGGCGCTGCTCCTCACCTGCCACCAGGTACCGGCCAGGAGCCCGACCGGGGCCGAGGTTCTGAGCGGTTTCTGGTCCGAAAGGTGTTAGTGAGGCGCCAGAGTGCAACAGCAGACGGACCCTGCTCTCCGAGCTCCTCTGGAGAGGGGATGGCTCACCTCCCAGCCCAGTGCCTTCCGGCTCCGCCTGTAGCTCCAGCATCCGGCAGCTCCAAGCATCACCCATCTGGGCCCTGGGAGGAGGATCACGTGGGCAGGCACTCTGGGAAGTTTACCTTTCCGGATCCAGAAATGACGCTTTCTGCTCACTGTCCCTGCGTCAGAACTGGTCCGTGTCCATCCTGAGCTGCAGGGGCCCAGGACTGTGCGTGAGCACCCTTCGCAGATGAGAAAATGGGGACCCAGAGAGGGAGAAGGGGGAGGACTAGCCTCTTTCCTTAGTCGTTGGCAAAGTTGGGGTAGAAGCCAAGTGTCCCGTCCCCCGTGCTCACAGGCCCAGAGGAGCCTGGTGTGGCTGAGACGGGCCTCGGCTGCCTGCGCAAGGAGAGGGCGGAAGGTTCCAGCAAAGACGGAGGCTGAGCTCGCTCAGTGCCCTTTCAGCCCCTCTCCGCTGCCCTGCGTCCCCTCCTTTCCAGAGCCCAGTGGCTTCCAAGGCAGCTGGCTCCCTGCAGACGGGAATATTGTGTTCTTTTCCTCCCGAGCCCCTTGGCCGGGCCAAGTGTGAAGTCATGAGGCTGGGATGGGATCCTGGCCGGAGCAGGCCCTGGCAGTGTGTGTAGCTTTTCTTTCCTGCTTTCTACAAACCGCGTTTCATTCTCCCAACCGCCCGGGCAGCAGGAGCGTGGCCTCTGCTCCCTGGGAAGTCAGACGGGACGAGCAGCCGCTCGCCAGGGAGTGCGTCCACCCTGCGCAGAGTGAGGCCCCGTCTGCCCCTTCGGCCCCGTCTTACGTTAGGGAGAGGGTGGGGCACTCGTGGGCACCCACGCCTGGCCTGTGAGAAGCTCCAGGGACTAGGTGTTCAGAAGGTAGGGGGTGGGGACCACACTGAAAGCCTCTTGCATCACACGAGCCTGGCTGTACCTCTGGTTACAGCCGGCTCCCCGGCTCGGGTTTGGACAGCCTCGGGTGTGGACGCATGCTCCTGTGTCTGTGAGGCCGGCCTTGGTGCCACCGCTGCACCCCACAAGCTCTCTGCACCCCGGGGTCTGATGCTCGCAGCAGCCTCACCCAGAAACTTCATCAACCCATTTTGCAGAGGAGGCGGCTGAGGCTTGGGGGGGGCGGGGCGGAGTAATTCGGTCACAGATCTAGAAAATGGCTGAGCCAGACCCCTCGGCCTGCCGCCTCCTCCCTGGAGCGGAGGGGCGGAGGGCAGGGGGTGGGGGGTGGGTGACGAGGGGGCGGAGGGGCGGAGGGGTGGGGGCGGAGGGGTGGTCGGACGGTCCGCTGATGCTGCCCTCTGCCCGCAGATCTACATGCACCTGCGCTGCTACAGCTGCCCCAACGAGCAGCGCTACATCGTGCGCATCCTGTTCATCGTGCCCATCTACGCCTTCGACTCCTGGCTCAGCCTCCTCTTCTTCACCAACGACCAGTACTACGTGTACTTCGGCACCGTGCGCGACTGCTACGAGGGTGAGACGTGTGGAGGCCCTCCCGGGGGCACCCCTCCCGCCTGGCGTCTGGGAGCCTCGGGCCCCTTCCTGGTTTCTCCTCGAGGGGCCGCCCCTCCACTTTACCCACCGTCAGGCCTAGAGGGACAGTGACAGCACAGCTGTGGCCAGTCTCCCCCTCAGATGCCCTTTGCGAGGGGGCTCCCAGAGCAGCGTCACAGACCCCAGTGTCCCCCCTCTCAGCTCTGTGTCAGACGGGTGCACAGGCAGCAAATGGGGATCCGTGTAGCTAGGATCTCCAGGTGCAGGTGGTTGGGGTTTCTCCAGGGTCTGTGGTGTGCGGGCAGCGCTGGGCCTCCCTCCCCTGTGCCTTAAGTCTGAGCGCTCTGTCCCTGCAGGCGCTCTGCTGCCACCCAAGAAGGTGACTCGCTGCCTCCTGCGGCCTCCGATCTCGCATGTGACGTGGGAGCATCACCAGCTCTGGTGCCGAGTTCCAGGCCCAGGCTGGGCCCTGGGCCGCCGCCCTCCCAGAGCCTGAGCCACCTGCAGCCACCGCAGGGCAGGTGGCCTCTGGCCTGAGGCGTGGAGAATGAGCCGGTGCCATCAGAGGGAGGCCGAGGAGCAGAGTCCATTCTGGGCCGCGAGGAGAGCTAAATTGAGGGGAGGGAGGAGTCCCCGTGTGCCCAGCCTGGGTGGGGAGCCGGGGGCTGGAGGAGGGATTGCGCCGGGAGGCAGGGACAGGGACATACACAGCCTTGCAGGCCACACAGAGAAAGCCAGATCTTTCTTACTGTTGATGCATTAAAGCATGATGCGAAATTGCAGGCTCCAAAGCTCTCTACATGGATTGTGGGTGACGGAGGGGCCAGAAGCCCAGGACAGGCCACAGGCCAGCAGGTTGAGGAGGAGGGGTCTTTGGATTCAAGATCCCTTCTGATGCTCGCCCCCTCTCACAGCCGTGTGTTCCCCGTCTCCTGCACCTGCACTGCTGTTCCTGGTAAAGTGACCAGAAGCATCTTTTCTTGTGCTGTGACCAGGCAGCTCTGACCGTGACCGCTTGTCAGCCTCCCTGGCTGGGGAGAGCTTGGTCCTTGGCCCTGGGCTTCATGCTTATCCCCCGAGAAACTGGAGTCTGTTTCCGTCCCGTTTTGAACCTGTGTGTCCCTGAGCACTCACAAGGCCCAGGAGATGCCTTTGGACTTGGTGAGGAAATTCCATGCCTAGCACACTGCACCCACCTGCCCCTTCAGCCACACTGGTCGCCTTTCTAGCCTGGGCACGGCGGGTGTCTGCCCAGTGCCCGCAAGCTCTGCTCTGCCGGCTGCTCCTCTTCCTCCATCTGGACCCTGTGTCCCCTCAGAGAGGCTTCCCGGCAGCTCCACTCCCAGACTCTGTGTGCGGTGAAGTGCGGTTCGCAGTGAGTGCTGGTTGGTTCTCCCCTCCTGAGGGCAGTGCCAGCAGAGCCGGGCACATGGGAGGTGCTACCCGTTCTAGAAGTTTGAATGAGGAAGGGACTTGCTATGAGCCTTGCATTCATGCAGCCTCGTTAAGTCCCTGGTTGGTGTCCCTGCCTTGCTGCCAGGGAGGGTGCCGAGGCGGGGGGGCTCCAGAACCCCCAGCGAGACCTCTGGACCGGGGAGCCACACAGGTTGGGGGTGGAGAAGGGGCAGCCGAGAATCCTTTCCATTCACCTGCAAGCCCCGCATGGCGCAGCCTCTGCTTCTTGTTGGTTCAGAATAAAGAAGCTGTGCCTGCCAGGGGAGTTCCTGTGGTGAGGGGCAGGCCCTGCAGCTGGGTGCACGGCAGAAGGGGCACAGCCAGGGAGCCTTCGCATGGCCCTCACTCCGGCCTCAGAGGCAGCAGCAGATGGTTGGCGGCTCCTCCCACTCTTTGTTCAGGCCCTGCCTGGCCAGTCCTTCCTCCCAGCTCAGAAAAGGCCGCAGGAAGTCCGCATCTCCTAGCAGCGCGATTGTCCCGCCCCTCCCAGGCAGTTTACAGGCCACCAGAGGCCACGCGCTCGGGCGTCCGCGAGGGTGGCGTGCCCTCGCCTCACCCTTTCCCGCACCTCCGCTCCGCGTCTGGGACCCTCTCCCTTCGTGTTTGTGCTGCAGTGCTGAGCTCCGCAGGGCCTGCCCCAGCAGGCGTGGTGGTGGCGAGTCCCTTACAGCTCAGAAAGCGGCCCCATCGGCTCCTCTTCCTCCCAGACTCCCAAGACGGGAAGGCAGGAGTGGCCGGACGGCCGAGGACCTCCTACTCCACTGGCCATAAGGCGGCATTTGCTTTTCTTTTTAATAAAATTAAAACAACTAGCGCTTTACTTTCATTAAAGTCACACGTGCATAGGGGTGAAACAGGCTGCCCCAACTCCTCTGACTCCCACAGTCACTGCACTTGCAACTCTTTTTTATTTTCATTGTTTTTTTAAAATCGGGATGATCATCTAATCAACGGAGCTACCCGGCCAGGGCCACTTTCAATTCTTTAAACTTTCCCCCTGAACAACCTACAAACGTGCGGCGGCTGCCGTGGATGGCTCAGTGTTCCGTGGTGTAAGTCTTCCTCTGGGAGCTGGGACTGAGGCGCTCACCTCCGCGTGCACACCCACACGCTCTCCTGCTCCATCTCAGACGGGACAGGCGTTTCTAAGCCACAGCTCGTGTTTGCGGTGCTCCATGCGGTAACCGTGGTTCAGAGCTGAGCCTGCTGGGGTCTCAAAGTGACACTTGCTTGTTCGACTGCTTTTCCTCCGCTTGCCACTTGCCGTGCTGTTTGGTTTGCTGCTTCCTATGTATCTGTCATCACTTTGTTCCCTAACGCTTCCTCAGATCAGAAGCATGCCTTCTCTACAGAGAGGCACACACCTCTTCCCGCTGGGTTTTCTCCGCGCTGCTCCTGCGCCTGCCCCGGCTCTGGGCGGGGGCTGGCCCCTGGGTCTTCCTCCCGCTCGCCGTCCCGGGAACCATCCGGGAACCCTGCTCCCGCTCCTGTGCTGACCGCCTGGCCCCGGGGCCAGTTTTCCCGGTGAGAGCGCGGCTCCCAAGGGGCTTCCTGAGGAGAGGGGGTGAGGGAGTTCAGTTTTTTGAAACCTGAAAATTGTCTAAAGTACATATGATATTGTTTTTGTTTGGTTAGTTATCAATGGGAGTACAATTCTAAGTTGGAAATTATTCTCCCTCTGAATTTTGAAGGCGTGTTTTTCAGTCTTTTCGCTTCCAGCATTGTTTTCAGAAAGTCTGCTGGATTCTGATTCTCTCTCTCTCTTTTTTTTTTTTTTTTTTAAATTGAGAGAGAGGAGAAAAACATCAATGTGTTGTTTCTTTGGTTTATGCATTCATTGGTTAATTGTTGTATGTGCTCTGAGCAGGGATGGAACCCACAACCTCGGCATAGTGGAGCGACGCTCTAAATAACTGAACCACCAGGTCAGGGCTGGATCTGATGCTTAATGTCTGCATGTGACCTGCTTTCCCCCTCGCTTTCAGGATCTGCACCCCAGAGTTCTGAAATCTCAAAGGAGGCGGGATATCCATTGTGTGGGTGCCCGGGCCCTTCACTGAGTGCTGAGAAGCCGTGTCCTGAGTGCTGAGCGATGTTCGTGCATGTTCCTTTGCTAGCCTCCCCCCCACCCCCCCCTTCAGTTTATTCTCCTTTCTGGAATTCCTGTGAGTAGGATGTTGCACTTCTGGATTGACCTTTAAGTCTTCTTTACGTTTTTTTTTGTTCTATTTCCCAGGAGCTTTAAACTTTTACTTTAAATATTTACCCTTGAGCCTTTCTACGGAAGGTTTTGTTTTCTTTATCATGTTGTAAAGCGTCAGGCGCTCTTTCCGTTCCATTTTACAGTCCCTTGTGCTGGTGTTGGAGAGAGTATCTCCCTCCCCCGGACGCTGATTGCAGTTTTCTTCTGTTCCCTGCATTATCTCTGTCTCCGGACTGCCCTGTGTGTTTGTCTTGGCCTTTGACTTTTGTGTTGGAAGCTCCCCTCAAATGCCAGCCTCCCCGTTGGGTGACAGGACACGGCTTTCCTGTGCCATTTTTATGCAGTGGTGGGGACAGGTATACTAGATGAAGATTTTTATTTTTATTCTGGGCCTGTTTCCCCAGATAATAATGTTCTCTGGGTAGTAAAGGCTGGGCGAGCTGAGGTAGGGGTGCAGTTGGGGGAAGGGACCCAGGCATCTCGCCCTTTGCACTCAGACCTCATCTGTTTGCCGCAGGTGTGCTCATTGCTGCCCTCACTGAGCTCAGTTCTCGGAGAGGCGCCGTCCCCCTCTCCTGGAGAGTAAAGCCGTGTGCAGACTTGCAGCCAGGTTTTCCATTTGCACCTTCACCCGCAGGCCGGGGGTCCGAGGCTCTCATTAGCCAGCTCCCTCTCCTCTGGTCAGTGAGTCAGTGACCACTCAGGCCCGGGGTCCGAGGTTCTCATTGGCCAGCTCCCTCTCCTCCGGTCAGTGAGTCAGTGACCATGCAGGCCCAGGGTCCGAGGTTCTCATTGGCCAGCTCCCTCTCCTCCGGTCAGTGAGTCAGTGACCACGCAGGCCCGGGGTCCGAGGCTCCCATTGGCCAGCTCCCTCCCCTCCGGTCAGGGACCGTGCTGACTATTCTGCATCTTAGAGCTTTGGTTAGCATTGCTTGTCGGCTGCCTCCAGTGCCATCTCCTTGTCCTTGAAGGCTTGTACTTTTCCACCAATTCATTCTCATCCTAGAGGCATTCTGGGGGGAGGGGAGGAGGAAGAGTGGAGATAAACAGCGTGGATGGGTGGTGATATTGCCATTTTCCAAGGAGAGGGCCAAGTTTCAGAGAAGTAAATGGCTAGCTCAGGGTCCCTCTGATCGAGTATCTGCCATCTGGTGAGGCTGTAACTCACACCGCAGTCCACATGGCCGCGCCAGGCTGAGGAGCAGCGGAGAAACCAGCCCCCTTCCTGCATTTAGTGATTGGGGGCGGGGTGGGAAGGAGCTCCTAGAGACAACACTGAGACAGCCTGAGGAGCTGGGGAGCTGAGACAGCCTGAGGAGGCAGGGTGCAGAGGAGATGCTTTCCCGCGCTTTATGCAGCACTGTGTCCCAGTAACGTTTGTGGCCATCACACTTTACCACCTCTTTTTCATTACTCTTAGCGCATTCTCACCTCCCAGTTGCCCCGAGGAGTACATGTCACCCCCATTTTACAACCGTGGGAAGGAATCCGAAAGGCTAAGAAACTGGCCCAGGATTCCTGGGTGCTTGCCGAGGCCAGGCTCGCCCGGTGCCAGGCTTGGTGAAGGAACACAGGATGCATTTCTCAGCGAAGAATGTGAACTCCTGTTAGGGGAAGAGATTTTATAGGCCTGGATGAAACAATTAAAGAGTGCCCCTTCGTTCACCCAGTTTCAGAATTTGGACAAGGTCAGCTTCCTGGAGCCTGGCCCCAAATGAAACTCTTGGTGGAGAGAGTGTAGCCAGGATGAGCCCAGCCCAGGGCCGCAAACACGGCCACAGGAGGCCCGCGGGCTGTGCTGCCAGGACTCTCAGGAGCTCGGAATAAAGAAAGGTTTGCAGAAGAAACCAGCAGAAGGTCCTGGGAGAGAACAGCGTTCCAGGGGCAGGAAGCAGGGTCGGCAAAGGGCAGGCGCGGCCCAGGGGTGAGGGGGGAGAGGAGGGACAGCTTGGCAGCATCGCGGAGCCCGGGGCCTTTCCCAGGCAGAGCCCGCCTCGCCATGGCTGTAGCACATCATGCCCGTTATTGTCCGTGTGATCATCAGTCACTGAGAAAAGAGCAAAGCCTGTCCTGAGGCCTCTTTCTGAGCAGAGATTTCTGTCCAAATGCTCAAAAAGAGTTTTCCGGGCTCACCATGAGCTATCTGCAATAAGAATGCCCAAGTCTTTCCAAATAACCAGAGTTTCTGTGTAGCCAAGACAGCAAGGCCCCGGGGCTGCTTTAGGTGTGACCTGGCCATGGCCAGGGCCACCCAGGGCACAACATGGGGGCCCAGGAGTGTCTGGAGCAGCCGGAGTGCTTCACTTACCTGTAGTGGGGGGCGATGAGGACTCCTGACCCGGGGGCGCCTGTCAGGGGGCCTCTCTGTGAGGCCTGGGCCCCCCGGGCGGTGCCGCTGCAGTGGTCCCTCCGCGGGCATGCCGGGTGGGGCTGGTGGAGAGCAGTGCCTTGGACAGCAGCTTCCTGTCCAGGCTGCTCAGGGTTAGAGACGCTGCCGGTGAGAAAGCAAGCCAAGAGTCCCAGGTTGGAAAGGAAGGACCTGTGAATTGTCAGCTGCTCAGACCCCTTTATGATGTCTGTTAAATGGCTGCCGTGCCCTGAGCGATATGGCTCAGCTGGTTGGAGCGTTGTCCCGTGCCCCAAAAGGTGGTGGGTTCAGGGGTTCATACTGGTCAGGGCACATACCCAGGTTGTGGCCTGTGTGGAAGGCAACCAATTGATGTCTCTCTCTCTCTCCCTCCATCCTTCCCTCCCTCCCTCCCTTTTTTGTTTCTCTGAGGCCTCTCCAGGGGGGACCAGAACTGAAAGCATGGCCAGAGGGTAGTCAGGCGACAAGGCCTCTGGCTGAGAACCTCACTCCAACCCGTTGTGCTTTCCTGTGTCCAGGGCCAGCATACCTTTGTGTTTTTGCTGGGGTGGGTTGACGTGTCTGTTTTACACACCCTTGCCGGTGCTGGGCGGCTCTGTAACTTTCTGGGAAGGGATTGGCTTGTCCAGATGGTCCGGCGTGGGCTGGTTGGACCATCTGGGAGAGATTGTCTTGCCTCCCTTCTCTGAGAAAGCATGACCGACTCACTCATGATTCTTTAATGGAATCGCCACCAACTTGGTATTACGCAGACTCGTGGCCAGAGCTCTGGTAAAAGGTGGAGGATCTTGAGCCCAGAGGTGGATGACCCGCTGAGCAGAGCTCGGCTGCACGCTGGCGTCTGTGGTGCAGGGAAGGGTGTGGGCTCAGGCGCCAGCTCCTCTCCGTGGAGGGCAAGAGGCCTGTGGGAGTGGTTCCGTGCGGAGGGGCTGGTGAACTTCATCCTGGGGGTCCCTGGAGGGTTTTGTCTTTCGGGCCTGAAGTCTGATCACCTTGGGGAAGGCTGTTCAGCATCCCGTAAGAGGGCGAACCTGGCACGGAACTGAGTGTGGGCGAGGCTGCCTGCCCTGCAGCTCTGAGCCTCCCCGGATCCCTGGCCCCCGCCCATCATTCATTTCTTCCGTGTTTACCGGTGTAAGCGCGGGCCTCGGGAGTTGTTGGCGGTGGGCTCCGTTTCTACCTGCAGGGACTTGACAGTCTGGCAGAAACAGCAGGCCACACGCTGTGGACTCTGCTCCCTGTGAGCTCGGCTCATCCAAGGCGGGGGCTGTGCTCATCCCCTCCGGCCTCCCAGCAGCCCCAAGAAAAGGGGTCCTGGCAGCATGGAGGTCCAGGGACACTGCCCGAGGCCACACAGCTCTCCCAGGAGCCACACCCACACCCAGGGGGTCTGGCTGGGCGCCCCGGCGTTCCTGCCACTTCACGCTGCCGCTGTTCTGGAAGGATCGGGCGGGTGCAGAGAGCTCACCGGGTGGGAAGTGAGCATGGCCACAGGGCAGGGGCGGCCGCCACGGAGAAGGCGGCCCCTCAGCGGGCTCTCTGAGAGTCAGAGGGACCCGAATGTGTGGCCTCGGGAAGCTTAGAGAGCGTGGCACATGCCGGAAGTGGTTTTATGTAAAGGTTCTACTTACGTGGCGTGTAGATAACTCTCCCAAACAGCCCCGTGTAAAACCACGGTCATCTCTGCTGGCGGTGCCGCCAGGCAGCGGGACGCACGTGGCATGGGTTGGCCCTGCCTGTGGTATCAGGTCTCGGCTGGCCAGATTCTTCTGGAACCTGACTCACTTATGTGTCTGGCATTGGGTGCTGGTTCCTCCTACATGGGGATCAGCCTGGGCTTCCCGCACGGTGACTGGGCCCAAGGGCAGGTGTCTCGGGAAAGAACAGAGGAAAGAGGCTTCTGACCCCAGAGTCAGATGTCACGAAGCATCGCTTCTGCTGTCACCCGGTCCACCATCTTCGAGCGGAATGACGAGACCCCATCTCTCAGCGGTGTTATCAGTGTCAGAGGGTGTGGCCGTCTTTGGAAAATAACATCGGCCGCAATATGGCTGGCCCCAGCCCGGGATGGACACACCCCTTCCACACGGCCTTGTGTGGGTTGGACAAATGTTATTAGCAGGCTGACGTCACGTTTGGCTAGATGCCCCCCCCCAGACCCCAAAGTAGTTGCTGTCATTGAGTTATCAGTGGGCATGCCTGCAGTCACCAGCCACTCTGAGCTGCTCCTGTGCCAGGCAGACAGCACACGGTCCCCAGCCTATTCAGGGAGGCTGGCCCCCGAGGGAGACAGGCAGGTAGCAGCCAACACTCAGCGCTGCTGAGCGCTGCCCACTCTTCCGAGCTTTTTGCACACTCACTTCAACCTCTCAGCCACCTGGGAAGGTAGGGACTCCTGTCCCCATTTAACAGATGAGGAAACTGAGGCTCACGGCTAACCCAGTGGCAGACCCAGGCGGTAAACCCTCCCCTCTGTGTCTGCTGAGGGATAGTCCCAGCACATGTGGTAGGTGCCAGGGGTCATATTTATAGAGAGTGCTCCCTGGGGTCCTATCCCAGCTGAGACATGAGCCCTTCATAGGTTAGAGCAGCTGTGAGTGGCAGAAAACACCCAAATACCTTCCTCTCCAAACTGAAGGCCACCGTTCGCCTCTGGCTGCTGTGCCAGGCTTTCGTGTTGAGGTCTGCACGTCGCGGGGCCCTGATGACAGCACTGGCCTAAGGTGGCCAGGACTCGTCTGATGGGAGTGTGGAGGGAGGGGCACCCCAGGCAGGGGAACAGCCAGTGCAAAAGCAATAACTGCTGAGGGCAAGGGGCTCCCAGTGCTGCTGGGAAGGAAGAGTGAGGGGCGGGCAGGGACCACGGCACCTGTGGGGAGACCTTGAGTGCCGAACCAGGGGCTGCGCCAGGAGCCCCGAGGCCTCCGTGCTGCAGGGGCCACCGGGGCAGAGGAGAAGGGGCCTCTCTGGCCCCATTGGACCCTTGCATTGGCCTTGCTTTGCTGGACACCTCTCTCTTTTTTTTAAATATATATTTTATTGATTTTTTTACAGAGAGGAAGGGAGAGAGATAGAGAGTTAGAAACGTCGATGAGAGAGAAACATCGACCAGCTGCCTCTTGCACACCCTCCAGCAGGGATGTGTCCGCAAACAAGGTACATGCCCTTGACCGGAATCGAATCCGGGACCTTTCAGTCCGCAAACCGACGCTCTATCCACTGAGCCAAACCGGTTTCGGCTGGACGCCTCTCCTTGCTCCCTGCTCTCGGCCCCTGCCCCTCCTGCCCCGTCCTTCGTGGTGCCCTCTGCCACACTGACTCTTTCTTCCACGCTCGCTCTCCTTCCTCGCTCCTGGCACAGCCCGCTGCTCTGGCACCCTGCAGGCAGCAGCCTTCACTCTGCTGAGCCAGCAGACATCTCTGACCAGGAGCATTGATCTATTTATAGCGAGGAATTTACCACATCCCTCTCCGCGGCGCGGTCCTCCGCAGGTTTTGTCTTTGCGGGATGCCCAGCGCGTCCTGCCTCAGTGAGCTGACCCAGCAGCTCGGCATTGCGCCTCTCGCCGCACTCTCCTGAGCTCAGTGCAGACGGGCACTGCGGGCTGTGAGCGGGCGGAGGGGCCGCTGTCTCCTTGCACAGGGGTCTCCTGAGATGCCCCTGGAGAGTGTGTTGCTGTTGTAACTCTGTGGCCCATACACAATGGAGAGGAGCGTAGGGTGAATTAGAAAGCTGGTACACTGCCAATTCCCCCAAGTCCCCTCCGCGCCCATCCTGACCTGGCCTCCTCCCGTCTCCCCACACAGCCCTGACTTTGGTGGTAGTCACTCCCATGCTGTACAGAGTGAGCAGCAGTGTGTACGCATCCCTAGACAATATGAGCCGTCTCTGCCTGGTTCGGGTGGAATGGAGTATTCACGTGGGTTCTCCTGGCCCTCGGAGTGCTCCGTTACTGCCTGCACCGGCTCTTCACTGTCGATGCTGCTCAGATCCTGCCGTCTGTTTGCCGTCTGTTTACTGTCCTGTGACCACCGGTGGTTCACTGTGGGTGCTCTCTTCACAGCCCTGGTCATCTACAACTTCCTGAGCCTGTGCTACGAGTACCTCGGCGGAGAAAGCGCCATCATGTCAGAGATCAGGGGGAAGCCCATCGAGTGAGTTCAGCCCTGCAGCCCGCTGCCTGCCTCTGCCTGCCTTTCTCCCCGCTGTCCTGGCGGTGGCCACACACGGCCCCTCTGCGCCTGCGGCCTGGACTTCCCCAGCATGGCCATTCAATGGGGCTTCTGGAAGGGTCCCGGCTCTCTCTCCTCTGCCTCCCCATCTTTCCCTGCTTCTGTTTCCCTCCTGCACTGTTCACATTCAGCCTTCACAGGTGCTTGTCACCCCGAGGCTGGCCGGAGCAGCCTGCTCCCTGATGCTTCTCCAAATGCTCTCCGCAGTCTCCCTGTACTTGGCATTGGGCTCAAAGCTGCCCCCCCACCCCGTGCCCTGGCTTGTCTGGATGTGAGGGAGGGCAGCCCCCAGCCCCCCTTCCCCGAGTCCTAGCTCTCTGCTCACCACCCCTTCGTGGTCTCTTCCAGGTCCAGCTGTATGTACGGCACCTGCTGCCTCTGGGGAAAGACGTACTCCATTGGATTCCTGCGGTTCTGCAAGCAGGTGTGTGCCTAGCTCCTGCCCGGCTGCCCTGGCTCCACCTTGGAGTCCCCATTTCCTGTGAGCCCCCCCCAAGTACCAGCACCCACTCCCCACACAGTTGGGGGTGCCCCTGCATTCACAGGGTGTGCTCAGAGGAGCAGGGAGAGGCGTCCTGGGCACGAAGTGGTCTCAGGCTCTTGCTCCTTTTATTTATTTATTTATTTGCTTATTTATTTAAAATATGTTTTTATTGATTTCAGAGAAGAAGGGAGAGGGAGAGAGAGAGACTAAAATATCAATGATGATAGAGAATCATTGATCAGCTGCCTCCTGCACACCCCACTCCATCAAGCCCACAACCTGGGCATGTGCCCTTGACTGGAGTCAAACCTGGGACCCTTCAGTTCACAGGCATCAGCTCTATCCACTGAGCCAAACCAGCTAGGGCGACTCTTGTTCTTTTCTTTTCTTTTCTTTTTTTTTTTTTAAATATATTCTATTGATTTTTTTTTTTTTTTTTTTATAGAGAGGAAGAGAGAGGGATAGAGAGTTAGAAACATAGATGAGAGAGAATCATTGATCAGCTGCCTCTTGCACGCCCCCTACTGGGGATGTGCCCGCAACCAAGGTGCATGCCCTTGACCGGAATCGAACCTGGGATCCTTCAGTCCGCAGGCCGACGCTCTATCCACTGAGCCAAACCGGTTTCGGCAGACTCTTGTTCTTTTTGACCACGTCTCTGTGTGTGTGAGAATCGGAGGATGTGAAGGGGATTCTGGGATCTCTGTTTGAAAACTTCTCATCAGTGGGGCTAGAGGGCAGGAGGGCTTCTGCATTAAAGATACAAGACCAGCCCTGCTGTGGCTCAGTGGCTGAACCAGGAGGTCAGGGCACGTGCCCGGTTGTGGGCTTGATCCCCAGTAGGTGGTGTACAGGAGGCAGCTGAATCGACGTTTCTCCCTCAGTGTTTCTATTTCTCTAACCCTCTCCCTTCCTCTCTCTCTAAAAGCAATCAAAACATATATTTAAAAAAATATCCTCAAGTGAGGATTGAAAAAAAAAAAAAAGATACATGACGAACCAGGCGTGTGCAGTCTCCAGTCCCTTCCCCATTTCCCGGTTGGCTGCCAGCAGCTTCGTTCTCCTTGTTGCCCCCCCCCCCCCCCCCCCCCGCCCGTGGCAGTGTGGTGTGGTGGTGAAGTGCCTGGGTCTGCGCATCTGACCATCTGAGCTTGATTTCCAGTTTCTGACTGTGACCTTGGGTCGTTACTTAACCTCTCAGCCTTAGTTCCTTCTGTCAAATGTGCGTAATGTTACTTATCTCTAGGGATGGCTTAAAGGACAGGTGAGGTGGGTACGGAGTGTTCGCAAGGCGCTGGCACCTGGCACAGAGGCCCCCCCCCCCCCTCTTGTTTGGGAGGGAGTGTCAGGTGTCATGCCCAGCAGCACGACCTCAGCTCAGTCTCCTCTGCCTCCAAGGCCTTTCAGCCCTCCGGCATCGCCAGAGTAACCTAGGGGAGGTGAGCCCACAGCGGGGCACTGCCCGCTGAAGCTGGCTTTCCTGGGTAGGGCCAGGCGCACACACACACACACACACACACACACACACACACACACACACACCCCGCGCCTGCCTGGACCTGGGTCTCCAGGTCGGCTTCCAGGTCTTCCTTCCTGAGGCTGTTGTTCAACGCACACTCTCCCCCAGGGACCTGCAGGGAAAGAGTTAAACTGTCCCGGCTCAGGGCTCAGGCTCAGGGTGGGGTTCGCAGGGCCATTGTTTACCCAGGGCTGGGTGCCTGGGCGGTGACTCATGCCCTCTTTGATGATTATATTGTGTACAAAGTTTTGATCCCAGATCACTAGCTCCAAGCCACCTCGTTATAAATTACCCCCAGGCCTGTGGGCTGGCTGTTCCTGGAGGTGGCAGGGAGAAGTAGGAAAAGGGGAGAAAACAAAATATCCCCCCCCCTCGTCCTGGGGTGGCAGCTTTGTCCCAGGCACCACCTCCTGCTGTCGTAACTGCACTTCAGGGTCCCTGTGCCTCAGTTCCCTCTCTGTGTCAGGCTCCACAGGGACGTGGGCATCAGGTGGCTGACCCGGGCCCACCAGCCGATGGCCTGACTCTTAACGCTCCCTCCCTCGCTGGCTCACTCCATGCGAGGGCTGCCTCTCTGTGGGCTGTCGGTGCAGTCCCGCCGCCTCTAGGTGGGGAGGTTCTGTGGGGGGTGTGACAGTATCACCCCTCTAGCCCTGCCACACACTCCTCTCCTGGTGGCACCCCACAGCTCTGACCACCGGTTCCCACAGCTTTGGGTTCAGCAGGCCATGCTCTCCCCTCCGGGGTCCTGCCCATCAGGAGCCACACCAGCTTAGCCTTCTCAGCTGCTCCCGCCTCCACAGAAGGCCCCGTTGCTTAGATTTATTTGACTTCAAGAGAGAGGCTAGTCTAGTGACATTCGGGCACTGTGGGTGCCCCTCGGTCTACTGGGGCCTCGCCTGGGGCCGGGGCTCACCCTGTGACGAGGGGCTGCTTACGTCCACCCGCCAGAGGCTCAGTGGCCGCCCGCTCGAGCGTCTGTCGCTGGTAGTTGGCAAGGCCACATTCAAACTCAGATATCAGAACCAGACCTTGGCTTTGGGTGTCTGCCTGTTTTGTGCTCCTGTTAAGTCATCTCCGTCCCCAGCAGCACCGGTTCAGAACAAACCCTGGGCCCAGGCCCAGAGCAAGGGGCAGGGAGCCAGACCCCCGGGGGTGGGCGAGGGGCACGAGAGGAAACCATGGCACAACCCTGCTTCCATGTGGCCAGTCCCCGGAGCAGGGCCCCGGCTTTGCTCCCCACCCCACCCACTTCCCTGGCCACCTCGCTGCTGCTGCTGCTGCCTGCCCAGCATGAGTCCATGCCTGTCCACTCTGCCTCTGGCCTCGGTATGAGTTGTCCCTTCTGCCTGTCCCTTGTCTCCCATTCCTGCTGCCCCTCCTCCAGGGACATCTGTCCCCTCTCCTCCATTCCACCATCCACCCGCATCCCTCCTCCACATCCGTCTTCTCACCCAGCTGAGCCTCCCTCACGCCGCCTTCTCCAGACAGCAGTCCCCTCGGGAGGGCCCTGGGCTCCCCAGGCCTGGCATCCACAGGCCTCCCGGCCAGAGGAGGTGTTCCGGGGTCTGTCCCATCCTGACGTTGGGCGCCTCCCCCGCAGGCCACCCTGCAGTTCTGCGTGGTGAAGCCGCTCATGGCTGTCAGCACCGTGATCCTCCAGGCCTTTGGCAAGTACCAGGACGGCGACTTTGAGTAAGCAGCGGGCCCCGCAGGGGCGTGGGGGGAGTTGATGACAGGGTAGATGTCCCTGCCCAGAGGCAATGCCTGGCTAGGGAAGGAGGCGGCCACAGACCGGGCACACCCGCCCTCAGGACCTCCTCTGAATGGAGGCCACGCATGTTCCCAGCCTTCCTCCCGCCTCCATGCCCACGAGGCCCGCCTCTGGCACAGGAGCCCTCAGCGTCCATCCCCTTGGCATAGGGGGTGGGGGGCACCTGGGGCAGAAGGGACATGACCATCCAGGCAGGCAGCGGGGCTGGAGCCCGGGAGCCGCCTTGAGTCCTGGTGGAAAGCCTCGGATGGCGGACTGCCCACAGGCCTCTCGCTGGGCGTGAGGGAAAGTGACCGCGTGGCCGTGTGCTGGCACGCGCTCGGCGGCACCCCTGGACGGTGCACAGCAGCCCGGCAGGGCAGGTGGGCAAACGGAGGCTCAGAGGGATGTAACTTGCTCAGCTTGGAAAGAGCAGGGCTGAGCTCCTGTCACGCTGACACCCGCCATCTGACCGTCAGGCTGAGCCCTCACCCAGGCCAGACTGGCTTCCACGCCCGGGGCGTGTCCCCCAGCGGAGCTGCGGGCAGGTGGGAGACACCCCTGCGTGAGGCCCCTCTGATCACCGCGTGGCTCGTGGAGCGCTGCTTGGGGAGCCCGGCCAGAGCCGTGGGGGTCGGCGTCGGGCAGGACCAGGGGGGAGGGAGGCTCCTCGTCCCTCGGTGGGGTCTGTCCAAGCCAGAACGCTCCCTTTTCTGCAGCGTCGCCAGCGGCTACCTGTACGTGACCATCATCTACAACGTCTCCGTGAGCCTGGCCCTCTACGCCCTCTTCCTCTTCTACTTCGCCACCAGGGAGCTGCTCAGCCCCTACAGCCCCGTCCTCAAGTTCTTCATGGTCAAGTCCGTGATCTTCCTCTCCTTCTGGCAAGGTGAGCTCCGCCCAGCCCCACGAGGCGGCTCTGTCCCCTGAACCTCATTCCTTCCTCCTGCCTGCCATCCCAGCACCCTTCCTCCTGCCTGCCACCCCAGCACCCTTCCTCCTGCCTGCCACCCCAGCACCCTTCCTCCTGCCTGCCACCCCAGCACCCTTCCTCCTGTCTGCCACCCCAGCACCCTTCCTCCTGCCTGCCACCCCAGCACCCTTCCTCCTGCCTGCCACCCCGTACCCCTTCCTCCTGCCTGCCACCCCGTACCCCTTCCTCCTGCCTGCCACCCCCGTACCCCTTCCTCCTGCCTGCCACCCCAGCACCCCTTCCTCCTGCCTGCCACCCCAGCACCCCTTCCTCCTGCCTGCCACCGCAGCACCCCTTCCTCCTGCCTGCCACCCCCAGCACCCCTTCCTCCTGCCTGCCACCCCCAGCACCCCTTCCTCCTGCCTGCCACCCCCGTACCCCTGGGGCCCAGGCCACAGGGTTGTCCTTGGGGATCCCAGCTGAAGCTCAAAGGGGCCTCCGTCCACTGGGTGCCCACTCGGGCAGAAGACTGGCCCTCAGGGGCCTTAGGAGCCAGGGCAGAGCTTTAGTGGGGCTGCTTCATGGATGGGGGACACGGGGACCCCACATAATCTGTGACATCTCAGTGTTAGTGGCTGGAAAGGGTCAGGGGGTGTGGAGTTCCCAAGGGACCTCAGCCTGTGTCGGCAACACTGCCTCACAGGAGCGACCAGGGCCCCTGCTTCTGCCGCCCGGGCATGGGGGCTGCACGGAGGAGGAGGGCATGGGAGGCGGTCCGGCTTGGCCAGACACCCCATTGCCCCCAGGCCTGCTGCTGGCCATCCTGGAGAAGTGTGGGGCCATCCCCAAGATCCACTCGGCCCGCGTGTCGGTGGGTGAGGGCACCGTGGCCGCCGGCTACCAGGACTTCATCATCTGCGTGGAGATGTTCTTCGCGGCGCTGGCCCTGCGACACGCCTTCACCTACAAGGTCTACGCCGACAAGAGGCTGGACGCGCACGGTGAGAGCCAGCCCCCCCCCTCCCCCCGCGGCGTCCTGCAGGCCAGAGGGGTCAGGCGTCCTGGGTCACGTGAGGGAGGCCCTGGGAGCCAGGCCCTGTCTTGGCAGCCGGTCTGGAGTACGGAGATGAAGTTGACGGGCGCAGTACCTCTGTGGGATGGTCAGGACGGAGATTCTAGAAAAGCAGTCCCTCAGGGTTCCCGTTTGTCCCAGAATCCTCTGCTCTTAAGTGTTCTGTTTTTTGTTTTTGTTTTTTACCTGATTACCTCTCAGAAGCAGACTTGGGTGGCAGTAGCTCTGAACAGCTTTCTTTTATACTTGCTGACCTTCCTGGGTCAGAGCAGAGCCCCCTGGAGAGACAGAGTTCCGTGCTGGGCCGCCTCAGAGGCTCCGGAGCCATTGATGTGGCTCGGCCTGGCAGAGCTCCCGGCCTGGGTGCCTCTGCTGCCACCGGGCCTGGAGGATGCCCAGGGGGAGCAGGAAGAGGAGTAGGGCTGCTTGGGAGATGGGAGGAGGTGGGAGGGCCTGGAAGGGAGGCCTCCGGTCTAACACCTCTGCCCGGGCTCGGCTGCTCCAGCGCCCCTCCCACGTGGCTGGAGGGGAAGCCCCCCTCCCCAGGCGCAGCACCGATGCCCACCCCGGGCCGGGCAGCCACGTCCTGGCAGAGTGTAGAGGACCGCCTGGCCTGCGGCCGGCTCCTCAACGCCCACCCCTTCCTGCCATGTTCTTTCCCTGGTGGGAGGCCTCGGGCCTGCGCAGCTGCTGACCGCACTGCAGGCCTCGTGACTGGTGGGCCTGGCTGCGTTTCCCCAACACGCTGGCTGGGCCGGGGGTGCTTTCTCCACGTCTGACCGCACCCTGTCAGTGCCAGGCACTGTGCTGCCCACTCAGCACTGCCGCTGGGGGCCACTGCTTCCCACCAAGGCCCATTGGAGGGTCAGCTTCCAGTGCTGAGGGCGATGCCCCTGGGCCTGGGCCTGACAGACCCTGTCCCTCGGAAAGCCCCTTTGTGCCCAGAGCCTGGGAGGGTCTCAGTTTAAGGACATTTCCGCGTGGAGGCCTGGGCCGTCTTCCCCGACACACCCACCCGCAGCGCGCAGCTGTGCGTGGGCCCTGCCCGCCAGGGGAAGCTGCTGCTGCCATTGCCCCTCCACGTGGTCCTGGCCGGCCGTGTGCCCGCCAACCACAGTGCCCGCCAACCACGGTGCCCAGCCCCTCAGCTCTCCAGGCTGGCGCGGGTGCGGAGCTGGCTGTCGTGGGGGCTGCACAAGAACCCTCGCCCCAGCCTCCCTTTCCGGTCTGTGAAGTGGGGGGAGGTTTGTGTGCACAGGGCACAGGCCTAGCACTTCCAGCCTAAGCTGGAGAAGCGGGGGTGGGGGCCCTGACTTGGGGGCGAGGTGAACTCGGCCCGCCATTCTGGTGTCCGCTGTTTGTCCCCCCCAGAGTGGGAGTGCCACAGGAGGGTCCTCTTTCGGTGGTCAGTGTGCCAGGCCCGAGGGGAGCTGGGGCTGCCGGGGTGCCAGAGGGCCAGGGGTGGGCGGCAGGGTGTGCCCTGGCCTCGGTGATGGGCCGTGGTGTTCACTCAGCTGTCTCTTGTCTTCTCTATTTCTCCTGCTTCTCCCCCCTTCCCTGCCCGCCCTGCTTTTGCCCCGGGTTTGGCCATGGGCAGTGCCAACGTATGGTCCTTACGGTAGGTTCTGCTCTCTGTCTGCATGTCTGTCCTGCATGTCAGTCCTGGTCACTGTCACCGGCACGCCTCTCTGCCTGGTTCTGTCACCACGGGCACTGAAGGCAGTGCCCAGAGCACTCTGCCAAGGGCCGCCCTCTGTCGAGCCCACTCTGTTCGGCCTGTCGTCCAGCATATGCCCTATGTGGTTCTGGGGCACAGCACCCACTCCTGGGAAACCAGGGCCATTTCGTATGTCCACGGCGGAGGCGTGCAGGCAGAAAGGGCAGGCGTGTGTGAGTCTGGAGACCTGGCTGCGAGCTGAGCTCTCCTTTACCTCTCAGTGTGTGGCCTGGCCTGGGGTGATTCATCAGAGAGGGACTAAGATGAGCTTATCGGCAGTGGCTCCCGCCCTGAGTGAGCTGGTGAAGATGCCTGCTCCTCACGGCCCGGTCCAGCCCTGCAGCTGCCCCGATGGAACGGTCCCTGGTCCGCTCCCTCCGGAGAGGGGCAGGGCCAGCAGTGAGCCCCGTCCCCAGCACTCCCGCCTCCACTCGTGCGGCTTGGCGTGCCTCCTGGGGCATCCTGGGCTCATTGCTGCATCGGGCCGGTCTCCGGCCCGGCCCACCCACCTGCCGGACTCAGCCCCAGGGGTGCTTACCTCCCCCTTCAGGGTGCTCTCTGCTCTGCCCAGCCAGAGGCCGTGTCTTCGCCTGCACCCTCTCACGTGCAGAGCCCCACCCTCTGCCCCGGGAGGGGTGGTTGGATGGATAGCCTTGGGGGTGGGTTTCAGGATCGGAGGCGGTTGGAGCCCCTCACCCCTGCGCCAGCCTCACCCTCCTCCGCCCGCAGGCCGCTGCGCGCCCATGAAGAGCATCTCCAGCAGCCTCAAGGAGACCATGAACCCGCACGACATCGTGCAGGACGCCATCCACAACTTCTCGCCCGCCTACCAGCAGTACACGCAGCAGTCCACGCTGGAGCCCGGGCCGGCCCGCCACGGCGGCGCCCACGGCCCCTCGCGCTCCCACAGCCTCGGCGGCGCCCGCGACACCGAGAAGACGCTCCTGCTCAGCTCTGACGACGAGTTCTAAGCATGGCCGCTGCTGGGGGGGGTGGCGCCTTGGCCAGGGCAGGTGCGCCCTCCGGCCTCACGCCCGGCCCGGGCGCAGGCTGCCCCGTTGGCATTGCCTTTAATTTATTGGACCAGAGCACTCACACATCGCTTCCCGAGGACGGCCTCGCCGTCTGCCCAGAGAACAGCCAGGCTCACCCGAGCCTTCAGGAACATTTCTACACGCCACGCCGGGCCCCAGCGGGGAGCCGGGGACACGGAGCGACGCCCGTGCCCGGCGGCTGGCGCGGCGTGGCGGCGTGGCGGGACCAGCCAGGCCCCAGGCCCTGACGCTTGTGTCGTGGACCAGTGGCCACAGCTTCTCAGCTCTGTCCCCAGCTCATTGCCCTCCCCGTGAGACTCGGCCCCTCCCCAAACACCGTGCCCTCAGCTCTGCCCCCGCTTCCTCCGCCTCGTGCTGCATTAGCTCTGCTGGGCAGGAGGGGAGGGGGGAGGAAGCCGTCTGTGGAGCCTCCTGACCCGGCCTGCCTGGCCTGCTGCAAGCTCGGCCGGACGCCAGGAGCCACAGGTCCCGCTAAGAAGGCGCTCGGGTGCCTCCGGGCCCCTCTTCTGAGCGTCCCCGGGTGTCCTCTGGCTGCTCCTCTTTCACACACCCCGTCCTCCTGGTCTGCAGAGGACAGGGCAGCCGCACTGCCCTCTCCTGGGTCTGTCTGGGAGCATTTGGGCAGAGCCCTCCCTGCCTGGCTGCTCAGAGGGTCAGGGCTCCCGCCTGCCTTCCCGGCTGAGCAGTCAGGCCTCTCCTGGTCCCCATCATCGCTGGGCTTCTCCTCCCATTTCAGGGAAAGTCTGAGTCTCCACACTTCAGACCAGCTTCCGGAGGACATGGTTCTGTGGGAGGGAGGACAAAGGGCTGGGCCTGCAGGAGGACCCCGGCCCCAAGCCCACACGGCCTGGCGCCCTGCTCACCTGGCCCAGCCCATCTCTTCTGTGCCTTAGTCACAAATGATCGCCCCACTCCCCCGCCTCGGTCTGTCCCGGCCTCCCTGGGGCTCCCGCTGAGCTGCTGGCCTCAGGCCCCCGCAGTGCTGGGCCTGGCGCCCTCGGACCGGCCTCGAGTGGCCAGGACACCAGGCCCCTCCCCTTCCCGCCTCCACACCCACACACCTGGGCCAGAGCCCCCTGCAGCCTGGGCTCACCTCGGCCGCCGCCAGGAAGAGGCTGATGGACGCGGCTTGTCTGGGCGGCAGCAGCGGGGAAGGCGGGAAGGGCAGGGAGAAGGCCTGCCTGCGGCTTCAGACTTCACGGTGGAACCTTTCCCCGTGGCCCCTCCTGGGAGGGCTGTGCCCGGGGTCGGGTGGGTTCCATCCCAGTCATCTTCCTGAGCACTTGGCATTGTGACCAAGCAGCCCTCCTGGCGGGGGCGGGGCCGGGCCTGCGTGAGGGGAAGGGGTACTGGAGGCCAGCTCTCGGGTCCCTGTCTGGTGGGCTTGGCCCCCAGCCCCAAGCTGCCTGGGAAGGCAGGCCGGTGCCGGCTGCCTGAGACACCTCTGCGCGCGCGCCCCCCCCCCCCCCTCGCTCCCACCATTGCCCTTCCCTGTGCTCCTCTGATCCTCCTTCCAGGCCAAAGTGTGCGGCCGCTCCCTGCCCGTCTGCCCTGCTGCTCCCGGCGGCAGCCAGGCCCGGAGCAGTGGGGCTGGGAACGGCCTGACCACACCACCTACTTCCTGGGATTTGTAACCCACCTTGTCTTTTTTTAAACTTTTTTTTTTCCCCCCAATAGAGTAGCTCTTTGTACATAAGAAATACTTGAAAACTTAATTGTATGATGTATGAGAAGACAGAGCCCCCTAGTTTTATATCTCGTGTATGACTGCCGTGAGCTCCACCAGAAAGTTGCTCTATTTTGGTCTCTGTGACATTTTAAACGCGTGACAGAAGTGAGCAAATAAAGTGAGGAAGAAATATATATATATGAGATAATATAGATTGTATTGAAATCTGCCCTGCCTGCGAGTGCGGTTTTTTTCCTTCCTCTTCCCACCCCCGTGCTGGGGTGGGTTTCGTGGTGGTGAGCAGTGATGCCAGGAAACCCTGTCCTTCCGGTGTGAACGTGAAGGTGATGGGGGGGCGTCACATTGTCAGAGGCTAACATTGCCCCCCTGAATCCAGCCTCCACTGTGGGGCCCTGGGTGCCTCCCCCTGGCGCCAGGCCTGGAGCAGGGCCTGCTGGGTAAGGCACCTTCCTGCAGCCACCTCCGTACGGTCCCGGGCCTGGTGCGTGTGCGTGTGTGTGTGTGTGTGTGTGTGTGTGTACTGGCTGCTGACTCGGGCCCTCAGGAATGCCGTGGGGGTAGGGAAATTCCCAGCCTCTGCTTGGCCCTCCTGCAGCTTCCGGCTGCCTTTTCCTGAGGCCTGAACGCAGCTTCTCAGCGTCGGGTGAGGATCCAGGGTCCAGGGCCCCAACCTGAGGAGGAAGAGGAGGGAGGCCTGTGGATCAAGCCAACCTCTGTGGTTTGGCCTTTCCCCAGCTTCCATGTCCATGCCTTCTCCCAGCCCCGCCATCTTCACACCCTGGGCAGCCACTCAGATCCTCACGGCGAAGCCCATGCACCCGTCAACATCCACTCCGCTCCCGGCGCCTGTCACCTGTGCCCTCAGAGCACCTTCCTGGCACCGACGGGTAAACCGAGGCTGCAAGAAGCCACATAAGTCACTAGAGGTCACACAGCCAGGAAAGCACATCTGGATTCAAGCCCTGACTTCCCTGACGCACTGCACCCTGTCCCGGGCCCCAGGATGGGACGCGGCTGCGTGGTAGGCCTGCAGGCTGGGGCCGAGGAAGCACCCCCCCCCCCCCCCCCGCCCTCACGCCACACCCCGTGCCTTCCGGAACATGAGGAAAGTATTTTCTACTTGGCTGAAGACAGCCCTCGACGTGAAAGTGCTGGAGAGATGACTCTTGCATCGGAATTTTCCTCTCGGAGCGGGGCTGTTTTTTGCTAAAGGGATGCCCGGGACAGGTCACTGTGCTCCTGGCTTTGCCTTCCCCACCGAGGACCCTTAGCTCGGGCGCCCAGAAGGAAGGACATGTTTTGGCATCACCCATCTGGGTCCCACCTCCAGCCCACCCCCCAGTGCTCGCAAGAGCAGCGATGGTGCTTCGCTTTTACTTGCAAACTGGAGTTAGCCCTCCCACCCAGCAGAGGGTCCGGAAGCAGAACTCCTTCTTGGGCCCCTCAGAACGCCCCTCCCCCCAAAAAACAACAACAGCAGAAACAAACAAACCATAGCTCAGGACACGCACTTCACTGTGGAAAAAGAGAACTTGACTTTATTCAGAAAGTCTACAAAATACAGAAGGCGGATAACTCGCTTACTGTAAGTCAGAAAATAAATAAATTCTGGAGGCCGGGGCAATTTTTTTAAAAACATTTTTTTTTTTTGGTTGTTGCCAGCCGGCTTTCTCTAAATATAAGATAAAATGTGATTTATTTGCAGATATAAAATATAAAGTCCAGCTCAGGGCCACACACCGCTTCTCCCAGGGAGAGGGCGCTAGGGCTCCGGCTGGAGAGAATAACTTAGATTCGTGCAATAAATAACAGCGGGGGGCAGCTGTGTACAGTATGTGAGGGGGGGTGGAGGGCGCGGGCTTCCAGAACAATCCGTGGCCGTGGCCAGCCTCCACCCCGGGGGGGACAGTCACAGGGGAAGAGGTGGGACTGTCTCTTTTGAGGCTGCAAGATGGCGGGATCTGTCATCTCATCTCCCCACCTGCCTCCTCCCTCCCTTTGTTAATTGGCTAGCCAACCCCTTCCCTCTCTTCCATCTACATCCCCTTCTCTCTCCTTCTACTTCTCTTCCCGTGTCTCTCAGTCTCCCAGGCCACGGCGGCCCCTTCCCAGTCCCTGTCCACTGCCCCCTGGCCATGCTGGGGTCTCGGACGGCAGGAGGAGGACCTGGCTGCAGGTTTCAGCTCACCCACAAGCACAGGTGGCCCATCGGGGGGAGGACGGTTCCCATCTGCTGCTAACGGGGCAGGAGACTTCCCCAGCCCCAAAGCAGAGCGGGGAGCACCAGCTCCCCAGCCGGGCAGCCCCACAAGACATACAGGGCCAAACCTAACGCTGCCCAGGCCGGGCAGGGGCCACGGGCACAATCTGAGCAGTTTCCCCAACGAGGGGAGGCCCTTTAGTCCTCACGACTCTTCTCCAGTCTGATTCTTCTCTAGTCCAATCCGCTCTGTATCCCTCTTCCCAACCTAGGGAGGCGGAGCTTTCGGCCAAGGGAGACCTTGATCCACCTGCCCCCCATCTCACCAAAGCTGCCCCTTCCCGGGGCGTAGGCCCGTCTCAGGGCTGCACAGGAAGGCAGGCTCCGGGGAGAGCCCGTGTTGGCCGCCGGGCTGGTGGCTGCAGAGAAATGGCACCTGGGACAGGTGGCGCTGAGGCACTTGGGGAAGGAGCAGGGCCGCAGGGGAGTGGTTGGGGGGTGGGGCGCGGTGGTGATGGGGGCGCGGCGGGCACTAGGAGCAGGGCGCGGGCGCGGGCGCGGGGCCCGGGGCGGGGCCGGGGCCCGGGGCGGGGCCGGGGGCCGGGCTCCGGGCCGACTTGACGATGGTGATGACGCTGGCGGGCGCCACGAGCGCCGCGGGCCCGCGGGAGGCGGCCACGGAGCGCGCGAAGCCCTGCAGCGCCTCGCACTTGCCGCGCAGCGCGTCCAGCTCCAGGCGCATGGCGGCGTTCTCGCGCGCCAGCTTGTCCACCTCGCGCTCCAGCTCGGACTTCTGCTTCTGCAGCTCCTCCTTCTGGCACACGCGCTTCACGCGGCAGCTGGCGGCGTAGCCGCGGTTCTTGAGCGTGCGCCGCCGCTGCTTGAGCCGCGCCACCTCCTCGGCCGACAGCCCCCGCAGGTGCCGGTTCAGCTCGCGCACCGACAGCCCCATCAGCGCCTCGTCCGACAGGTGCGGCGTGTTCTCGCTCAGCTCGCGCTTGATCTGCGGGCAGCGCGCGGGGGGAAGGGGGGGAAGAGAAGAGGGACATGTGGGGAAACTGAGGCCCAGGGTCGCGTCCTTGCCTAGGGGCCGAAACGCTGGGCCTGGCATGCATCGGGTGCTGGGGATGGCTCCCTCTCCACCGCCACAGGCACGGAGATGCTGGGTTTGTTCTAAGACCCCACAGAGAGGCAGGAACCCGTAAGAAACCCCGGAAAGCACCTCCCGCCCCGCAGCCCAGTGGGCATTGTCCGCCGGGGAAGCCAGTCGGGAGAGGGAAGTGGCCTGCCCCGGGGACACAGCCTCGCTGGCCGAGCCCAGGCCTCCTGGTCTCCAGCCAGCGCCCATCATGCCTCCTGCCCGGGGATCTGCTTGGGGGATTCGAGGGCCTTAGGGGAAGCGGGCTGGGCAGGGAGGGAGGGAAGGGTTGGGACCACAGGGGCCGCCTCCTCACCTTCAGGGCTTTGCTGGATAAGGGATCCACAGACATGTTTGCAGAAGGTACCCTCTGGGCTGAGACCTAGGAGAGAGAGGAGGCCAAGGTCACTTTCTCCCTCTCACTCACAATCCTGACTCACTCCTTGCCACTCAAGGCCCCTGTGGCTTGGGCTCATCTCATACCACTTTCTTCCATCCCAGCAGCCCAGCCATTGCGGCCTCTTTGAATGGCTCACATCAGCCCCAGGGCCTTTGCATGTGCCACTCCTGTCCCTTTACTGCCTCATGGCATCCCTTCAGCAGGTATGTCTTTGCTCGGTGCCACCTCTTCAAAGAGGTCTATCTGGCTAAAACACCCCATTGTGTCATATCACATAACCCATTCACCAACCCTCATAACAGTCACCTGTTTGCAATTATTATTTTTTATTATTGATTTCAGAGAAGAGGAGGAGGAGAGAGAGACAGACAGACAGACATCAATGAGAGAGAACCGTCGACTGGCTGCCTTTTGCACGCCCCCTACTGGGGATCATAGTGCCCTGACTGGGAATGGGACCAACAGCCTCTTGGGTCTTGGGTGGATGCTCAACCCTGAGCCACACCCCGGCCGGCCAGGCTGTTGTGCAACTATTTTGTTTGATGACTTGTTTATGGTTTGTCTCTCTCCCTCCCACCTCTCCTCCACCGAAATGTGAGTCTACAGGGTCAAGGCCTTGCCTGTCCCACCGCTGCCTCCATAGGCCTAAGTCAGTGCCGGGCTCATGGTCAGTCCTCGGTAAGTCTGCACTAAGCGAATGCTCCCTCTTCCCTAGTAATCCTCCCACATGGAGCCCAGACACACGCCTTTTGTCTTATTAAAAAGTATTTTCATTGCCCGGCTGGTGCAGCTCAGTGGTTGAGTGTCCACCTATGAACCAGAAGGTCATGGTTCAATTCCTGGTCGGGGCACATGCCCGGGTTGTGGGCTCCATCCCCAGTGTGGGGTGTGCAGGAGGCAGCCAATCAATGATTCTTTTTCATCATTGATGTTTCTCCTCTCTCCTGCTCCCTTCCTCTCTGAAATCAATAAACATATATTTTCATTAAAGTACAAACTACGTACAGAAAAGTGCACAGAACACGTGTACTAGTCAGTGACGTTTCACACTCGGCGGGCCAAGGGCCATTGCTGTGGACGGGGAAAGGGATGGTCTCCCCAGCTTCCCCTTGGAGCAGAGTCCTCTGTGCCCGGCCACCCTGCCCTTCTCCCCATTCAGCCTCCGCTGTTTTCTCAGCCGATAATCCCCAGGCGAAGGGGACGGTGAGGAGCAAAGGAGAGAGGGCAGGGGGGGGGGGGGATCTGAGACCAGTTCTCACTAGTTACCCCCCCCCCCCCCGTCTGACAGAGTGAAGCAGGGGTGAAGGCCGGTCCAGACCTTGGCTCCCTGAGCGGCCCGGGCGCACACGCACGCACACACGCACGCACACACGCACGCACACGCACACACACTCCCTGTCTCCCTTCCCCGCCTGTCTCTCCACAGCACTTCTCCTATGAGTCATTATTGCGCATGGATCTCACCTGTTTGTTCAGAGTCTGCCTCCCCACCGTGATGCCAGCTCAGGACGGCACAGACCCGTGTCTCGCCCACTCTGGGTCCCCAGTGCCTGGCCCAGAGCAGAAGCTGCGTTCTCAGCGTGACTCAGGCCGAGGTGGGGACAGCCCAGGGCTTCTCAGAAATCCCCAGCCCCTCGCGGCCCACACAGCCAGGGGACCTGACACCAGGGGAAGCGCGTGGGGCAGGAAAGGGAAGTCGGCCCTGGGAGAGATCCCCCGACAGGCAGCCACCCTGGCCCTCGGGCAAGGAGGGTCTCCAGGAGCAACCCGAGCTCCTTGTGGGACAGCTGGGGGGAAACTGAGGCCCAGAGAGCCCCCAGCCAGGGCCCTACCCTGCCCCAGACCCCACCAAAACACAGGCCTGTGAAAAGTCCACCCTCCCCAGCACACACCTGGGGAGGCCCCGGTATGTCCACTGTCCTACATACAGTCAGCACGTCCTCCCACCTTGTGACTCTGACCTGGCATCGCCCACATGCGGACCCGGCTCTCTACCGCCCTGGGGCCGGGGCCAGGCCCACCCGCTCGGCTCCCGGCTCCCTCTCCACCGCAGCCCACCTCTGTTCTGCATTCCAGCCACGTAGACCTTTCCAGTCCCTCTGGCCCCTGTGCCGCCCTCACCCTGTGCCACCGCACCCCTCGCTCTATCTGGCAGCTGCGGGTGTAGATGCCTCCTCCTCCGGGAAGCCCTCCCTGACTGCTAGGGCTTGTTGGGCACTGACCACCCAGCACGTCTCCCTTCGGTGTAATGGTCTGCTTCCCCGTCTGCCCACCAGACAGGGCGCTCCCCGGGCAGGACCCAGGCCGAGGCGGTCTGGGTGCTGATGTTGCCAGTGCGGGGCCTGGCAGGGGGCAGGCCCCACGGGGCGTGGATGGGGGCGGTCTCTGACACCGTCCGTCATCTGGCTTGTCAGGGCCAAGCCCAAGCCCAGCTGAGTGCCACTGAGAGAAAAACCTGGCCCCGTCCCTGCTCTTCCTCCTTTTCACCCGCCTCCTGGCTTCTGCGTGGCAGTGCTGGTCACAGAGGCCGAGAGGAGGGGCGGGCGCGGGAGGGGCTCTGTCCTCACGGCGCTTGGCCCCGGGTCCGCAGGGGGAACAAGGAAAGGGGCTCTGGATGGAAAGCCAAGCTCCGGGTTGAGTCCCATCTCCTTCTCCAGGCTGTGTGACCTCTGCAAGCTGCCCTACCTCTCTGGTCTCCACGTCCCCATCTGGGAGCACAGCGCCTGCGCCCAGTCTTGGTGGAGCCGAGGGCAGGTCAGTGCGCGTGTGGGGGGTTATGGGAATGGCCGAGGCCGGCCAGGAAGGGTCAGGCCTGCAGCAGTCACTGGCCCTCGCTTCCACAGCGTCTCCCCGCTGGCCGCTGGCTGGGTCACACAGAAAGGGCGCCCCCCTCACTTTGCCCAAGGGGGGGGGGAGGCCCAGAGAAGACACCTTTTGCCTGAAGCCACACAGCAGGTGAGTGGCCGCTTCCCCCCCAAATCAGGAGGATTCTGAACACTGAATCCTGGTCCCTTTCACACTGCCACCCCCCGACCCTCCCAACAGCCCTGTGAGGTGATGGCCAGAGAGGTCAGGGGAGCAGTCCAGGGTCACACAGCTAAAAAGGGCGGCGCCCAGGATGGAGGCCACGCCGAGCCACGTGCCTCCTCCCATGATGGCCTCACAGGGCACCTCTCCGTCCCCACGGTCCGCTGCTCTGACGGCCTGGATGGGTGCAGGCGGACCGACAGCAGCCAGCCAGGCCGCCGTGCCCGCGGTGAGGGTGTGGGGTTCGGTGATGCCGCAGCCTGGGCTCTACAGAGAGGCCCGGGGGAGAGGGCAAGTCTCCCCCCCTGCACGGGTTCACCGAGCCTGCTGGGTGCTGGGTGCTGAGCACTGGGTGCCAGGGCTGATGCAGAGCCTTGGGGACTGGTCCCTCAGACAAGTCACTCTCCCTCCCTGCGCCGTGGGGCCCCCCCTTGTGAAATGGGGACGATTATAACGGCGTTCGTGTGAGACACACAAGTGGCTCAGACAAGAGCAGAAGTGGCAAACGGTCCGCTTATCTCTCCATCCTCCCTCCCTCCACTCCCCACACAGACACCGCCTTCGCCCACAGCCCTGCTTCCCACTGAGCGTGGACACAGCCTCAGAGCCCTCCTCCGCACAGCCTCTCCCGGAGGCCAGGGAGGGGAGCTGCTGGCGGTCCCCGTTCTGGGTGCCCGGAGGCCCCCCCACAGGCTGGTGGGGGTGCTGAGTCCCTGTGGGCCCCGGGAGGCTCCGAACCTGTCCTCGCCTTCCCTCCTCGTGTTCTGGCCTCGGCCCCTCACCCACATCCTGGATGTCAGCTGAGGCTCTCATGTTTGCCCAGGAATGTCCCCAGCTCAGCAGAGCGGGCACTCACAGAGTCACAAGAAGGGGGAACTTTCTGATAACCTCAGGCTGTCAGCCCCAGCCGGGCTGCTGCGCTCTGTGCCACGGGGCCCGGCCCTCCGGCCACTCAGCCACACGGGCCTCAGCCAGGGGCTGGGCCACCCCCTTGTTGTCACAGACAGCCGAGCAGCTGTTTGGTGGCAGTGGTGGGCTGGAACCCAGGAGTCCTGACCCCTGAGCTCAGGGCTCCTTCTTCAATGCTCCCCCCCCCCCCACCTTTCTTCCCCCAGAGGCCAGAGAGCATCCTCCGTGCCAGGCTCTGCAGGTTCCTGCAATTCTTTGAGGCACGGAGAACGAATTTACTCCTGGGGGATTGACAGCTCCCTGCCCAGTCTGCAGCCCCAGCCTCCCGCCCCCCCTGCCCCCCCTTCCCCTCTCCACTCTGGGACATCCTGCAGACGGCCTGCCCCCTGGCACGGGCTCCTCTCTGGCTGCAGAGCCACTCCGCTTCCTCTGTGAGGCCAGAGGGAAAAAATGTGTTTTCCTGGGGCCTTGGCAGCGGCCCTGGTGGAGCCGCCTCCCTGCTGGCGAGGGGAGTGGAGCCGGGAGGACCCAGCACCTCAGGGAAGCAGGAGCCCGGGCACCCAGTTCCCGCTGCGCCACCCACGCACACTCCCTGCTGTGCCCTCTCGCGGGGCCTCGGCGTCCCAGCATGTCTCGGAGTCTGGCGTGTCCGATCCTGGCCCGGGATGGAGCTTCAGGACCACCACAGCCAGAGTGGAGGTCCCAGAGGAAGAGGAAGGAAATCAGGGAAGGCTTCCTGGAGGCAGGGGAATGAGAACACCAACCCGGAGACCCAACCATCCCTCTGCACAGAGACCACTTCCTCTTTCAGCTGAACCGTGACCATAGCCGCCCCCTCACTAGCTTCTGGTCTTTCCATGACCACAGCCGCCCCCTCACTGGCTTCTGGTCTCCACCTCCGACCCTCACCATCCTCTCCCGAAGGCCCGTCAGGAGAATCGTCACGGAGAAAGCCTACAAGCCTGTGTTTGGCTGGCTCACGTCAAAACCCTGCCATGCCAGCCTCCCTCCTCGCCCACGGAGCTGGCTGTCAGGCCTCCACCGTGTCCCTTTCCCACTCACTACCTCCGAGGATCCCCTGGACCCAGTGCCCCTTCCTTCGATCGGCCAAAGCAAAAAGCAGCCACTCTGCCAGGCTCTGAAGGCCCTCAAGGGCTCCACAGACAGTCATCACTCGCTCCATCTGACCACCTGGGTCCCTGGCCACCTTCTCAGGGAAGCCCTCCGTGATTGCCCCGGTACCCCGGAGCCCTGTTCCTGGCACACCTTGGAGATGTTGTGGGTCGGGTTACAAACCACGGCCACAAAGCACGCGCTGCAATCAGGCGGGAGGTCTTTGGTTTCCTAGTGCATACAACTTACGCTTACACTATCCTGCCGTCTAGGAAGTGTGCCATAGCATTATACCTGAGAAAACATGTACCTATCTTAATTAAAAAATTCTTTGTTGTTAAAAAAAAAAAATGCTAATCGTCACCTGGGCCTGTTGGAAAGATGGTGCTGGTAGCTTGCTTGACCTGCAGTGTGTAAGAGACACGGTCTCTGCGAAGCGCACAGCCAGGCCTGCATGCCTTCGTACTAGCTACTTATACTTGCAAACCACAGACTTCCCCCTCACAGCCAGCTCCCCTGCGGCTTTGTATTTACTCTGTCGGCTCTCCCTTGAACCACGTCTCCTCTAGTCCACTGTAAGCTCCTGAGCTGGCGGAGGGCGGGCTCTGGGTCTGGTTCGGTCACAGTCCCACCCCAGCCTCTGGCCCAGGACAGGCTCAGAGCCGAAAGCACGGGACTGAGGGAGGCGCAGGGGCCGTGGGCGGCCTGTGGGGTCCCCGGCCCTCGGGAAGACCCGGGGGAGCCAGGGAAGGGTAAGCCTTTGCACTGGGGATAGCAACCAGCCGCCTCCCCTCGTCCCCAGCACCCCAACCTGCTCAGGATGTTTCCCGCCCTGCTCTGAGGCTGGGCCTGACGGAACCCACACATTCCTGGACGTGCCAGGCCTTGGCCGGGGCTGCAGGCTCTGCTCTCTCTCCCCAGTTTTCCCGGGAAACAGGCTCTGCGTGGGTTCCTCCCATTTCGCCCCATCCCGCCCTGGGTGCTGCCCGGCTCCTGCTGCAGGTGCGGACACTGAGGCTGCCCACAGACTCAAAGATCAGCTGGTGCCTCACCCCCCAAGCTCAGTTGCCCCCCTCCCCCATGGTTCAGTAGCCCCGTGGGAGGGCAGGATAGGACCAAGGACTCCCTAGCCCCAGCCCGGCCTTCAGGCTACTTACTGGGCGAAGGGGAGCTTCAGGGCTGATAAAGGGGCTCAGGGCTGGCTTGGGCCCCTCACCCTCACACATCAGCCCTTCATTACCAAGACCACCTGCCCCACTGCCTGCTGAGCGTGCCCCCGGAGGAGGACTCCGGGCACACCCGCTGGCCCGGGCCCTCAACTAGCTCCTCAGGTCCGGCCATCCACAGGTATGTCTGACTAGTCCCACATGTAACTGAAACCAGCAGCAGGACAGAAACCAGCCCCACCCCTTCCTCCGGTCTCACCCTGCCAGACCCAGCAGCACCAGCTCCGAAACCCGGGCCAGCCGCAGTCCCAGCACACAGCAGCCTGGATCCCGGGCCAGCTCCCCACTCTGCTCGGGGTGTCCTGGCCCTCCCACTCCCCCTCCTCCCTCCCAGGCTGAAGGGCTGGCTGGGGACGAAGGAGAGGCTGAGGGTCTGCCTGCCCCAAGAGGCAGGAAAACCCGGGATAAAGACCCGAGTTGTGCCAGCCCCCCAGGGGGGGTCCCCTCCTCTCCCCGCAGCCCTGCCGGCGGGGTCTTTATACCGTGCCCCCCCCCTCGGGCTGCAGCCGCCAGCTCGGGGAGGGGGGCAAACACCGAGGTCACGTGGCCCCGGGCCTGGGAAACTCCGGGGGAGAGCGGGGTCGCCGGCTGGGGGAGCGGGGATAGCGGGGCGAGAATCCCCGGGCGCCGTGTGACCAGTGGGGCCGCTTCCCCAGTTCGGGTCCCTATTCCGCATTCCCTCGCCGAGCACCCTCCTCCCAGGTACGCACGGCGGGTCCGCAGGCCCAGGGTCCTGGCCGCCGGGTGGTCTCCGCACCGCCCTGTCCGGCGTGGGCACCCCGCGCTGGGCACCCGCGCCCGGGGCAGCCCGGCCGGCGGGACACGCGCACTCGCCGCCGCGCGCCCGCGGACGTAAACAAACCGCGCACGCCCGGCCGCGGGCGCCCGGCCAGGGAATGTTCTCACCGAGTCACGTACGTGCACACGGCCCCCCCCCCCGCCCTCCGGGGGACGCTGACGCCAGCCGCCCCCCCAGCCCTTCCTGCCGGGCCTCCCCGCCTCCCGGCGGCGCCCCCGGCCCCCAGCCCCCCAGCGCCCGGCCAAGCTCGCTTCGGCCCCGATCGGTCCCTGGATCGCTACCCGCCCCCCGGCACCCCCTCCCCCGGCTACTGACCGGCGGGGGACACAGCACCGGCAGCGCTGGCCCCGGCGCCCCGCCCAGGCGCGCTCTCGGGTGCGGGAGCCCTGCTGCCTCGGAGCCCGCGCCCCGCTCCCGCCCGGACCCGCGCTCCTCACCCCTCCTCGGGCCGCTCCTCCTGGCGCCCCTGGCACGCGCGGGTCTCGCTGCCGTCCGAGCCCGCTCCCCGGTCCGTCTCCCCGGTGCGCCTCCTCTCCGGCTCCGAGCCCGGCTCCTGGCTCCCGGAGCGACGACGCGCCGAGTTTTGTTGTGGGGCGGGCGGCGCGGGAGGCCGCGCGGAGTTGTAGGGAGCGCTTCCCGGAATTACTCACTCACAGGATTCCTTTCATTCATAAAAACCCAGTCACGCGGTGACGTCACCCCCGCCGCCCCGCTCGGCCCCCTGAGCGGCCTCCCGGCCGCCGGCCCCGCCCCTCGGGTCCCGCCCCGGCCCCGCCCCCTCCGGCCCCCTGAGCGGCCTCGGGGCCGCCGGGGCCGCCCCGCCCCCTAGGGCCCCGCCCCGCCCCTAGGGCCCCGCCCACACGGCGGCCCGCCCCGGGCTTCTCAGTTCCTGTTGGGCTGCGTGCGTTCACGTGACGCCTCGCGAGTGAAGGTGTCATTTGGCTCATTTTACAGTCGACAGTCCCGAGCCTCTCCTCCTTTCGACCTACACCTTCTGCCATGATGATCTCATCCAGTCCCGTGACTTAAACCGCCGTCTGTGTGTCCGTGAGCTGCAAATCCGTGTTTCTAGAGCCAACAGCTTCTCTGAATGCCAGACTCCTATCCAAGTGCCCACTGCGTGCCTCCACGTGGGCGCCAGGTGGGGACCGCAAACCCTACACAGCCCAAGTCCACCTCCTGATCATCAGCCCTACCCGGGCAACGCACACCCCCGGTCTCCCCATTTCAGTTGTTCAAGCCCCATCCTAGGACCCCCCTCTCACCCTGAGTCAGCCTGGTTCTACATCCAACACCCTTCTGCATCTGACAGCTTCTCCCCACCCCAGTCCTGCCACACGTCCGGGACAATGGCAGCAGCCTCCTGATCGCCTCCCCACTGTGTTCCTAAAGGTTTTCTTCACACACCAGTGTTTTTCTCCAAGCAAAGATCAGATTGTTGTGTACACTCCCACCGTCTCTCTAGCCTACCTGTGCATTTAGGATATAAACTTGACTCCTCCCTTTGGCCTGCAGGGCCCTAAGCCTTCTGGCCTCGCACCCACTCTCCAGCCTCACCTGCGGGCCCTCTGGCCTCACTCACTACTCCTCAGCCACTGCCCTTCTTACTGTTTCTCAAACACACCCAGCCCATTCCTGCCACAAGTCCTTTGCACTTGCTGTTTCCTCTTCCATTCGCTGTCCACTCTTTCCCATCTTGCAGGTCAGCTCAGATATCACTATCTCACAGAGAATTTTCCCAACTCCCTGGCTAACGGAGCTTCCACCTGTAAACTTAGTTTTTGTAGAACTATTTTTTCTTCTTTTTTAATCCTCACCCGAGGAAATGTTTAGAGACTTATTAAGGTGATACAAAGCCCAGCCGGAGTGGCTCAGTTGGTTGAGCACTGAAAGATTGCAGGCTTGATTCCTGATCAGGACACACAACCTGGGTTTGGTTTTGATCCCATTTTGGTCAAGGTCAAGGAACATGGGTGCAATGTCACATTTGAAAGTGGCAGCTTTCTGGCTTGAAGCGGGTTTTAAACAGCCAAATCTGGGAAAAGTAGAGCGTCAAAAGAAATTACAGTAATGATGGATTATAACCTATTGAGTGAGATGACAAACCCTGAGCCATACTGATATAAATGAATGAATACAGATAAGGGAAAGCTACTCCTTCCAGTAGAAGGAATGAGGGAGCTGGACCATTAATAAATTCTAATGAGAATTCCAATGAGAATCATCAATGGGTAGGAAAATTCTGCTGAGACACATCATATTTACATAGTTTCAAATTGTTGTCCCACAGGCAATGATTAATTACACACGGACAGATAGTGACTCTGTAGTGGAGGAACCTGGCAGGCACCATCTTTATTTTTATTTATTTATTTATTTATTTATTTATTTTACTGAAAAGAAAACATTATTTTAAATATTCACATCTTAATTTTTCTAAATGTCAGAGTTCTCGGTCAGACTTGAAAACACTTTAAAACAAGTCCTTGGCAACCTCCAAATTATTCTTGGTGATCTTGCTATCCCTCTGGCCATAATCTTGGGGCCAGAAGGGTATATAAAAAGTCACCTTCAACTAAGTAAACAAATTTAAAAAAAAAAAAGTTAATGTCAATAGTAAAGGAGGAATTGGCACGTCTTTCTCCTAAGTGATGCCCTGAGAAGGACAGAGCATCACTTCCGTTGGCATTCCTGCCAAAACTCAGACAATGAATCTAATTGTGAAGAGACATCCACCCAATTTAAATTGAGAGAAGTTCTACAGAATGATTGGACTGTATGCTAAAAAAATGGCAACATCATGAAAGACGAGGAAAGACTGGGGAACTGTTCCCGATTAAAGGAGTTAAGAAGATAAGACAACTAACTACAATGTGTGATCCAGGATTTCCTTTTGCTATGAGGACACTTTGAAGATAATTGTAAAATAGGAATAAGGTCTGTAGATTAGATAATAGTATCGTGTCAATGTTCATTTCCTGACTTTGATCCTTGTCCTGTGGTCCTGTAAGACAATGCCCTGCATTTTATTTAGAGTATTTCTAAATAAGGGGGTATCATGTCTTCAATTTATTTTCAAATGGTTTAGAATAAAGACAGATAGATGCTAAAATGTGATAAAAACTATTAACAATTTGGAGGATCTGGGAGGACATATGGAAATTCTCTATTATTCCTGCTATTTTTGTCTTAATAAAATAGTTGGGTTTTCCTTCCTTCAAAGTAGAGACTCTGTGGTTAGCCTGTGGGCTCAAATCCTGGCCTTACCCCTCACCAGCTGGGTGTCTTCACCTCTCCCTGCCTCAGTCTCCTCTGTAAACTAGGCCTATTTCATGGATTGTGAAATGATTGACTATGTCCATACTTATAAGCATTTGGCACATGCCTAGTATGGACTAAATGATTAATAAACATTGGACAGCTCTGACAGCTTCTTCCCACCCCGAGTGGAGGGATGAGTCTCTGGAGTCCTTTAGGACACTTCCTCTCAGAAATCTGCTTCTTCCCTGGTGAGGGATACAAAGCCAGTGAGGATTTGACGCTTCAGAGAGCCCCATCTCCTGCCACAGAAAGGGGCCTGGCTGCCAGCTTCTGGGGAGGAGTTTCCTTCTGCCAGCACAGCCTAGCAGTCACTGACTGCCCAGCTGGCCCCTCCCTGTTACCTGCCCCAGAGTCCAAAACACCAGGCAGCACCCAAGCACCTCCCTGTGGGACCCTGGGACAGGATCTGCAGCTCAGATTGTAACAGGGAAGAATTATAACCCAACCTACTATTCTTTTGACATAATTTCTATAAAGGCTGACTCTGACTAATACGTATAGCTTGTAGACAAACGGCATGTTTGTATAAGAATCCTAGGAACTAACTTCAGGAGATACAGACTTTGACCTTCAGTCATCCCAGTTCCATGAGATGTGCTGACCTTCAACGATAGAACCAGGAGAATGTAGAACTAGGATGACGAAGACCTGACCAGGTGTGAGATCCTTATCGGGACGGACTGTGCTGGCCTGCATGTAGAGAACATTTCAAGCCCCTCCCTTGATCTCTTTGTTCTTCTTTCCCTCTCCCTCCTAATAAAAATGTCTACCTGCACTGAAATGGGGAGATGGGCTTGGCGACAAGATTCCCCCATCTTCTCAGATGGCCGGCACTTGAATAAAACTTTTTCCTTTTTCTTTTTTTCTTTTTTAAAAAAAATATATTTTATTGATTTTGTACAGAGAGGAAGGGAGAGAGATAGAGAGTTAGAACATCGATGAGAGAGAGTGCAAGCTACCTCTTGCACACCCCCTACTGGGGATATGCCAGCAACCAAGGTACTTGCCCTTGACCAGAATCAAACCCGGGACCCTTCAGTCCCCAAGCCGATGCTCTATCCATTGAGCCAAACCGGTTTCAGCACCTCTTTCCTTTTTCGACAGCACCTGTCTCAACTGTCAGCAGGCAGCTGAACCTCAGTATCAGTTATAAGACTGCACCTCTGGCTAAGCCCAGTGTGGGGCTTTCTTCACTCCAGGCTCATGTTTTTCCCCAACTGCAGTGTGTGCATAGGATTAGATCAGTAGTTTTTAAAGAACCCCAAACCACAGGAAACTTTCTTCAAATGAAAGTTGTGGGGCAGCTAGAAGGTGGGCTTTGGCAGAGGAGGCCAGAGCTGGCTTTAATTTTTCCCTGTTGAGTATTCTCTGGAGGCCCTTCCTGCCCTGAGATTTGGTTTCTTGGCCCCTGTGAATGCCTGTTCTGGACCCTGAGGTCTTCTATCCCCACCTCACCCCCCTTCGGCAAGACAGCCCTCCATCTGCTGGGCCATATCCTCCATTTTCCCTGGTCCCCGCTGCTGGGTGGTAGTAATGTCAAAGGGGTCTCTTTCAGCACCTTTTGGCACCTGACATTGTTCTGGGTATTTCCACTCACCACAGGCCTCCTACCAGTTTCTTATTACTGTGTGTTACTATTACTCTATACTTACTGCTATGGCTGTATTTATGGGATGCTTCCTGTTTGCCAGATACTGTGCCTAAGATCTGTGTGCATGGTATATATTTTTCTGGTTCTTTTCTCCCACTCCCAAATAAAGCGACCACCCAAACAATGATTTGTTCTTTTTATCACATTTCAATGTCTTTAAAATCCAACTTTCCCTTCTCACAAAGCCCTCCCTACTTTGTGATGGGAGGTGCATATATTCGGACCAGGTAGCACCCCAGGTTGCTAGGTGTGGTGTACTGGGTGGCCTTTAGTCCTTTCCCACCATCTTAGAAGTTAGATATTATCATCGCCATGTTGCAGGGGAGGAAATTGAGGCTCGGAGAGGTGAAAAACTTGTCCAATATCTCACAGCTCATCCCTGGAGGAGGAGGACTTAAACTTAAACTCAGGCTGATTTGATACAAGGACCATGCTCTCTCCCTTCTGATAACTCTGCCACGCCCAACTAGAGGGGGCCTGGGGAGGGGGCTGCCAAAGCTGATTGTCAATCACAGTGCCCAACTCCTGGCCAAAGCCGATTGGCTCGGGGGTTGGCACACAACTCCAGTTGGCCCAATTAGAGTCCTTTCCAGGAAGGTCAGTCCATTTCTTTAGGTGAAAGCAGTGGAGAGTGTGGGGGCTGCATTCCTCATTCCTGAGCAGAAGAAGCCAGAGAAGAGGATGCGATGGATGTGCTGAAAGAGGGGCCTGGTTTACCCCAAAGCCCCTCTAAGATTTAGCTGGTCATCTCTTCCTTGGATTCTGGAAGATTCTCTGATGACTTCCCCAGTCAGGTACACTAATGTGAGTTGGGTTTCTGTCACTTACAATCAAGAGAGTCCTGACTCACTCTAATCTCTTTCTTCTGGATCCCATTGAATCCTGTTCCTCTTAGTCAATTCCCTCTTCTGGGAATCTCTAAGAAGATGGTTGGATGGCCATATTTGATTAATGTACATACATCAGAAAGCTTTATGCTGAAGATTGCCTGGGAATATGGTTTATAGTTGATTAAGCATGATGGTTTCTGTCATCACAAAACAGAACCTTGTTGCTTTGTCATTTGGAATATTCACAACTATTCTGGTTCCTCTCCTTGCCACATGGTAGGACCACATTTCCCATCTCCCTTGAAGTTGGGTATAGCCATGTGACACGCTTTGTCCAATGAAAAGTAGCACTGGGGTTACATGTCACTTCTGAGCAGTACCTTTAAGAGGGGGAGCCTGGTTCACGATGGGCGGATCCTCACACTGATCATGGAAGCCTGTGCTGGGAAGGAGTCTCCTCAGCCTGGGCTCCTGAGCCACTCGGATAAGCAGAACCCCCACCCCTCCCCACATGGCACAGATAGACATTAACTGTGCTAAGCCAATGCGATTGTGGCCTTCCCTACCCTGTCCTGTCCTGCCTGATGGAGTCTGGAACATGACCCACTGTATTTCATGATTTCTTCAGGAAAACCCTATTTGCCTTGCATTCCATGGCTTGTTCACAATAAGCAAGTATCTGTGTACCTGAGGCACTGGGACCTTTAAGGACAGGAGTATCCCGGGACCATCTAGAGGGAGGCCATGCGCCTAGTGGGCACGTCATAATTGCTGGCTAAAGAGACTGAAGTGAGGACGAGAAGTCTAGGAGAGAGAAGAAAGGGCCTTGCACACTGATCCCCAGGAACCCCACACTGGAACCCCATCCTGAGAGGTCAGAGGTCAGAATCTGCTTTTTGCTCCTGGCACATGTCCCTGAGTGCCCGTCACTCAGCCTCTCTGAACTCCAACCATCCTTCAGGACCCAGGTTCAGACAGCTTCTGGCAAAACCAGCCTGGGCCCTGGTCCTGAGAGCCAGCCTCTCCTCAGGCCTGGGAAATCCTGCCTTTGCTGCTCAGCACTGGCTCCCCGAGTCCCTCCCAGCCCCCCAAGCATGGGAGCATGTGGCTGCTGCCTCACAGCTCAAGGTTACCTGCACTCATTTCCTTCCTGAGGAGGGCACAAGACCCAGTGGCCCCTCACCAAGCCAGAAGCCACATCAGCCGTGTAATCATTACACAGCTGCCTCGTGACCTCTGTGCCCTTCGGTTCCCTCCCTCACAGCGGCACAGGGATTTTTTCCAGGCCACTTTCCTGCTTGCATCCCTTCTGGGGCTCCCACTGCCTGCAGGGCAAGGCCCTCACCTTCCGCCTGGCACTGGAGAGCCTTCATGCTTGGCCTCCGAAGCTCACCTGCCCCATCACCTGCTCACAAACCAGGTTCCAACACAACAGTCCATTCACCCTCATGATGTTGACCTTTGCCCATATGGTTCTTTCCACCTGGAATGTTCTTACTTTCCTAATCTGGTTGGTGAACTCCCTAGTCAATCTTTGCAACCCAACTTAAGAACAGGGGTAGGGTTTGTTTTGTTTTGTTGTTTTGTTTTTCCATGAAAGGCTAGATAGAAATATTTCAGTGTTTGTGGCCCAGATGGTCTGTGTCACGATTACTCAACTCTGCCACTGGAGAAAGTATAGACAGATGGAAATGAATGGCGTGGCTGTGTTCCCATAAAACTTTGTTGACGGAAGAGGTGGCAGGAGGGATAGCGTGCTCACCCCGCTCAAGAGTCATGTCAGAAAGCTTTCTCAGGAGGATCTCAACCATGCCTTCTCACAACGTCCTCTACACCTTCCACATTTTGTCACAGCACAAACCCCTCTGTAACGCCTCGACAGTTGTGCTGACTACATGGCATGATAGTCATACCACTGTCTCTCCCTTGGATTTCTGCATCAGCCTCCTCACGAATCTCCAGCCTCTGCCTTGCTCTGATAGCCTGTCCTGTAGTAGATCTGTTCAGATGTAAGTCCAAGCAGGTGACTCCTCTGCTCAAAAGCCTCCATGGCCCCCCCCCCCATTTCCCTTACAGCGAAAGAAAAAAAAAATTAAAATGGTCCACAATGTCCTACAGGCACCAATAACCCTTTGGCCTCGCTGCCTGCGTTGCTTCTGCTCTCGCGCTTGACTCCAGGAACACAGCTTCCTTGGTTTTCCTGAAACAAGTGAGAGAGACTGCTGCCTTAGGTCTTTGCTCTTGCTGCTGCACAGCAAAAGAAACCATCAACAAAAAATCAAGAAAGCCCACTGCATGGGAGAACATATTTGCTAATGTTGTCACCAATAAGGGTTTAATCTCCAACATTTATAGGGAATTCACACAACTTAACAAAGGAAGATAAACAACCCAACCCATAAAAAATGGGCAACAGACCTAAATAGAAACTTTAAAAAAAAAAAACACAGAAGGGAGGCTAAGAAACATATGAAAAGATGCTCAAAGTCACTAATCATCCGAGGGATGCAAATCAAAAGGACAACGAAGTACCGACTCACACAGGCCAGAATGGCTATCGTCAACAAGTCAACAAATGACAAGTGCTGGCGAGGTTGTGGAGAAAAAGGAACCCTCGTGCACTGCTGGTGGGAATGCAGACTGATGCAGCCACTGTGGAGAACAGTGTGGAGTTTCCTCAAAAAACTAAAAATGGAACTGCCATTTGACCCAGTGATGCCACTTCTACCCTGTTTCCCCGAAAATAAGACAGTGTTTTGCTCCCAAAGATGCGCTAGGTCTTATTTTCAGGGGATGTCTTATTTTTCCATGAAGAAGAATACGGTACACATTTATTGTTAGATGAAAATAAAGGAAATTTATTACCTGTATATGGTAGTTGTCAACACAAACCAGACAAACTGTGAATCCTACAGTATCAAGAATTTACTCATTTATTCAATGACAATCATGTCGTTATCTTCTGGAAGATCATCATAACAATCCATTTCCTGAATTTCCTGCTGAATTCCTTGTGACTCCATTTCTTTCAGATTCAGTGGACCAAATCTCTCATGTTCAGCAATAGCACTGTCTTTAAATGAGTACTTCTTGTCAAGGTAGCCTGCTCTCAGTGCATTTGCAATGCAACTGTCAGTGATTTTCTCCTAGGGGAGGCCTTATTTTCGAGGGGGATGCCTTATATTTCACTCAGAAGGAAACCTGTAAATAGGTTTTATTTTCGGAGGATGTTTTATTTTCAGGGAAACACGGTAGGAATAGAAATTAGAAACTAGAAACAGCGATCAGAAAGGACATATGCACCCCTATGTTCATAGCAGCACAATTTACCATAGTGAAGATTTGGAAACAGCCTAAGTGCCCATCAGCAGATGAGTGGATTAAAAAATTGTGGTACATCTACACAATGGAATACTACACTGTGGTAAAAAAAAAAAAAAAAAAAAAAAAAAAAAAAAAAAAAAAGGAATTCTTACCATTTGCAACAGCATGGATGGAACTGGAGAGCATTATGCTAAGCAAAATAAGCCATTCAGAGGAAGATAAATATCACATGACCTCACTTATTTTGTGGATTATAATGAACAACATAAACTGATGAACAAAAACAGATACAGAGACAGAAAAGCATTGATCAGATTATCAAACCTCAGAGAGAAGGTGGGGGAGGGTGGGGATAAAGGGAAGAAATCAACCAGAGGACTTGTATGCATGCATATAAGCCTAACCAATGGACTCAGACACCAGGAGGTTGAGGACATGAGGGGGGTGGAGTGGGGAGGGCAATGGGGGGATAAGGACACATAATATCTTAATCAATATAAGAAAAAAAAATGTTCAGATATACTCTCACTTCAGGACCACGTATCTCCTAAACTCCAAGGGACCCCACAAAACTTGCAACCAGGGGAGGAATGGGCATTGAGAGCTCATTCCAGACTAACCCCCTGAAACTGTCTCTGAGGACCCACTTTCTCTGACTTCCGAGTGAGCCAACGCCGCCCAGCCTAGGCTCTCCTGTTGCATTTTCTATGCCCTTCCTTGTTTCGCTGTCCCAAGTGGGGGTTTTTGTTTGCTTGTTTTGCTGCAGTCAATACATTCTTGCTTGCTTTTCTAAGAAAAAATGTTCAAACAGAGATAATGGAAGGGCTAATGCAATGACACGCATATACACAACTCCAGATTCAACACTCAAGGTCTTTTGAAAGAAATATGCTAACATCATGACATTTCACCTACAGACTTGAACAAAACACAGTCTATGTTTGGTGTCTCTATCTTGTTTGTCATCTTTCTTTCCCCACCAGACTGTGAGCACCACGAGGACAGAGACTTTTATCTGTTTGGTTCATCGTGGTATCATCACTTCGAGAACATCGCCAAATGTCTATCGTTCAGGGGAAGAAGAGATAAGAAGACAGGTCCTGATTCTGGTTCTGCCTCTAGTTGACATATGATTCTGGGGGTCATTTTCCCCTTGCAGAACCTTGGTTTCCTCATCTATAAAGTGAAGGGAATGGTACTGCTTTTCAGGGTTGTTGTGAGGATCAAACAAAGTAAGAGTGTACAATGGCACTGTTAGCATCTCAGTTAAATTTCCACCTAACTCCTTGAGGGAGGGGACTTGGTCTAGTCTGATCTTTGGAGGCTGGGTCCCTAGAGGGCAGAGACACCTTGCTCTGGGATGTTCTTAGATGCAGGACTTAACACAGCCCCTCAAGAGAAACTCTTTGACTTGATCTGCTCCAATGGAAAATCCAGGAGAAACCCAACAGAATGTATTCCCTTGTGCTTACCTGCCCTCTCTTTCCATTGCTTCCTCACTCAATGCAGCCTGATAACCACTCTATTCATCTCTCGCTTTATCTACTCATGAAACAATTTTTGCCAGATATACCTAGAGGAGGAGCACTCAGCTCAGTAAGTCCTGAGATCCTATTGAATGAATGTCTTCCATGGATCTTCGGGTGTGTCTAAAGAGCGGTCCAGTCTCTCTTGGCCTCGCCTGCATTTCAGATTACATTGTGTGTCCATGTTGACAAATTCGCCTTGCAGACTCACCTTGAACACAAAGTTGGATGTTTGCTGAAGAATGGGACTCATTCTGTTGAAACTACACATCTTTGGGGGGGTTCTCATTGCTCGGTAGTGGGTGGAACACCTGGTCTTTTGCAATCTCACAGATAACCATTGCCCTAACTTCACTTGCTATGGGTGTGTAGGACAAAATGTTTTCACTAAGAATTCTGAGTCTTCATCCCATTCTCTCTCCACCAAGCTGAAACTCTGGAGCAAAACTTCAATTAGTTTAAGGGAACAGTTTCCTAATCTGTGTGGATGGGGGGGGGGGGGGAAAGGAGTTGAATGGAAGATAATCCCACAGGGTGATAAGGTCATAAATTCCTAACTGGGCAGGTTGTGGTGGATAGTCTAGCTCCAGGCCTATACCTTCTTTAGTGAAAAGTTTTAAGCCAGCCCTGTCCATTGCCCTTGGCCATCTACGCCAACACATCTCTGAAATGCCAGAAGTAATATCCTCAAAGGGAATATTAACCCTCAAGAGAGAGAGAATATTGTTAACGATCTTGTAATCCACCCCCACCTTGCTTTCTCTAATCTTCCTTAATTTCAAATGCATACAAGAAACTGCAAAGCTGTTATTCTCTAGGGCATGTGAGCTCCTGCTCCCCAGCATATGTCCTCAGTTTGGCTCAAATAAACTCATGCAGTTAATCTGCGGGGTTGTACGTTTCTTACATTGACATCTGTAAAAGGGCCAACAAAAGTAACTCACCCTAGCAATGATGAGCTTCTCTTGAGGGGCTGTGTTAGGTCCTGCAATGATGGGTGTGAAGTCATTTACTTTGTGACTGGTAAAGCTCAGTAGTAGTCACTATGGTTAGTTTGTAACTGTCCAGATCCCCCCTGTTGCATTAGCCTCCCTCAGTCTGGGCATTAATATTTCTGGACAGGCTGAGGACCAAACTCCCTTCTTTTCCCAGGAATGACAACAGTAACTCCATTTCCCACGGGAGCAGGGGGCAGTTTGGAGAATTCATGTGACCTGGGGCTGGGAACTCATTTAGGGGAGAAGTTGTTCATTGGAGCCTTGTGGATGGGAGAGGGCACATGAACTGCTCAGTCAGAAGCAGAGCTGTAGCTAAAAGCCAGTCTCCTTGTTTCCTCCCAGCATACCCTATTCTCAACATTATTGATCATAATAGCCCCCATTTATTGAAATCCCACCAGCTGCAGGCCCAGGGACTAACGTTTCCCTAGTCCTCACAATTCTATAAGGTGAGCTCACAGCAATCAAGTAATTTGCTCAAGTTTGTATTAAAGGTGCTAATTCCTGAGATTGGCTTAGGGTAGGGCTGCCCGATTACCAGATTTTTTTTTTTTCTTTTGCACAATTATAGTTAACATTATTAGTTGTTTAGCTGAAATTTAAGTTTAACCGGCAGAATTTAACTGGGCATCCCGTGTTGTTGTTATTTGCTAAATCTGGCAACCATAGCGTGGGGGTACCGGCAAAATAAAAAACGGTTTCCTCCCTGTCTTGCCTTGTGTCTTTTATCGGGTTTAGTTTTCTCTCCAGGAGCCAGGAGGCTCAGCCTTCAGGCCTCCCTGCGACCTATTCGGGAAGCGGAGGGTGGAGGAGGGTGACGTTCTGCCCCTCACCAACTTGTCTGCCAACGCGCGTCACCAGGACCTTCCACCCCGAACAGACATGGCCGCGCTCCGCCGGCGCGGATTGGCTGCAGCCCACAGCCCCGCCTCCCAGGCGCCGGGGACCTCGTCCATTGGGCGGTTATAAAAGATGGCGGCGCAGCCCCGCCTCCCGCGCGAGCTGCGCTCCCGGCGCGGGGGCGGGGCCACAGCGCGACCGGGGCGGCCAGGCCTTCGCTGATTGGCGGAGAGCGGTGGCTGTGGCCGAGGGGGAGGGAGAGACGGGGCGTTGTTTGCGGAAGTAAAAGGAAGTGAAGTGCTGAGTAAGCCGAGGTGAGTGACGGGTCAGGGGAGGCGGGGCCTGGGGGTGCCCCCCCAAACCTCGTCAGCGCCCCAGACTTCGTGGTCCTTCCCTCGCACCTTCCCCGTATTCCCAGAGGCATGTTCTCCACTAACCCTGTGTGACACCCGAGCACCCCCCCCCCCAGATTCCTCTCTTTGACCTCAGCCTCCTCAACTCCCACCCCGTGACCTCGCTTGTCTCCCAGGAACCCCCAGCTCTAACCCTGGGTCCCCATCAGGACCTCAGCCTGCCCGTGTGTCTTCTTCCCTCTGTCCCTAACTTCCTGAGTCAACCCTCCTCCCTTCCCCATCTCTCAGGGGCCCCCGCTTTCACTCTGGCCTCACTGATTAAGCCCCCTTTTTCCTAAGCGCTCCCAGAGTTTTCTGCCTCTGTATTCCCATTTCCTCCCCGCCTCACCCCCATTTGTGTCCCTGCCTTCTCCCCCACCCATGCTCCCTCCTTCCCCACAACCTCCTCACCCCAGAGTCTCCCAGCCCCCTAAGCTCCTGTCCACCTCCTGCTCCCACAGATGACCTGGAAGCTGGTGACAGGGCGCATGTGACCCATGTGACCGAGTGACTGGGACAGGCAAGCCGTGGGCGTGGGAGAGGGAGGAGGGCATGGGGCTCAGGGATTTTTTTTTTTTTTTTAATAGACTATCAAACAAATACCTTCCCTTCCCCAGCGCTTCTGGATCTTTCCCTCACCTGCCTCTTACCCGCCCAACAGGATGTGAGGCAGGTTTGGTTTGGCAACACATATGCCCCACCCTTGGGCTGAAGGCAGTGTTTTTGTTACTGTCTTTGCCTCAGAATGTTACTGGAGTTTGGAGGCTGTTTTTCACCCGAGTCTCAGTTTCCTCATCTGTGGTGTGTGTGTGTGTGTGTGTGTGTGTGTGTGTGTGTGTTTCCTGCCCTCGGAAGGCTTCTGTGAGGTTCAAACTGTGAGATAATGTAGAAAAGCAAAGCTCTGAGATCATATGGTCCTGTACAAATGCGTGCTTTTGCTCTTTTGTCATAGACGAGGAGGGAGAGACAAGTAGAAGGTAACATTGTCTTTTACAGAGTATTTGGCAGTATTTATTGATCATGCTCTATGAGTCAGGCTCTCTTCTATGCTAACCTACCACTCATTCATTCCTCATTTAAAAAATATATATATCCTATTGATTTTTTACAGGGAGATAGGGAGGGGGATAGAGTGTTAGAAACATTGATGAGAAATAAACATTGATCAGCTGCCTCCTGCACACCCCCCATTGGGGATGTGCCCACAACCAAGGTACATGCCCCTGCTGGGAATCAAACCTGGGATCCTTCAGAGGCCAACGCTCTCTCCACTGAGCCAAACCGGTCAGGGTTTATTCCTCATTTAACAGATATTAATGGACTGTTTACGGTGTCCTAGGCTACCCTTTATGTATCGATAGCTCATGCTATTCCCCTTTAACATAAGGAAAGTGGGCAGGTGAGTTGCCAGAGATCACACACATTCAACTGGAACTGGAATCTGAACACAGGACTTGGTGACACCAGAGCCCATGTGAGTGCCCCGCTGGGTAAGGGTCCCTGATGCTGTCCGGGTGCCCAGGGCACTGTTCCTCCTCCTATGGATTACTTTCTTCTTAGGAATCCCCTCAAAAGGGGATTTCCTGCTCACTCAGCAGAATGACATTAGCAAGAGGGAGGAGGAGTTGAAATTGTGTGTGTGTGTGTGTGTGTGTGTGTGTGTGCGCGCGCGTGCGCGCTCACATATTGCTCTAGTAAAGGAGCACCTAGTCAGCATTTAAACCTTTGTATGTGTTTTGCCTAGTTATCTTCTTTCCGGTTTATAGCCCGCTAACATGTAAGTTCTAGGAGGGCAGGGATTTTGTTTTGTTCATTCATGTATTCTCAGCAGTTAGAACTATGCCTGCCTGCAATAAGTCTTCAATAAATCCCTGTAGAGTGAGTCATCAGTGGGCCAGGCCATCAGCCCCAGGATCTCTGAGTGACTGGTGTCTCCTGCAGCTCCCGCAGCTCCCGGGCAGCTCGCTCCCAGGCATGGTCCAGCTGAGCGGAGTGAGTGGGAGAGACCTTTTCCTTTTTTGAAAGAGCCTTTTGCTCTGACTCACATGAATGGCAGTGTTTTTGTAAGACGGAGCCTCAGCTTTGGAGTACAAGAGTCTGAAAGGCAGGCCTGACTCAGCCACCGCCCATTGAGGCCTGCTCCCGAGTCCCAGTCTGAGGCTTACCAGCCGGGCCTCGGGATTCCAACGATTTCGGTTAAGATCTGGCAAGTTACATACCTCCCTGTGCCGCAGTGTCCTGGGTGTAATATGGCAGAGTGTGCTTTCTTTTATGAGTGTCTTGAGGATGAAATATGATAATTACCTAAAAGATGTGGTGAGGACTAGCCGGTGTGGCTCAGTGGATAGAGCATCAGCCTGCGGACTGAGGGGTCACTAATTCCTGCCAAGGGCACATGCCTGGGTTGCGGGCTTGATCCTCAGTTGGGGGTCGGGGGGGGGGGGCGGGGAAGGGGACAGTGGATCAATATTCTCTTTCAACATTGATGTTTCTATCTCTCTCCTCCCTTCCTCTCTGAAATCACTAAAGATATAAATTTAAAAATAAATAAAAAATAAATAAAATATGTGGTGAAGCCCCTGGTATTCAGGGTGCTGGGTGAGTGTAGCAGTGGTGTTGGGGTGTAAGTAATGGGAGCGAGCTCTCCCCCATTCGTCACTGGCTTAGGCAAGAGGTGGGGTCAGGGTGAGCGTTAGGAGGGACATTATGTCTTGGAGGCAGCCTCGGAGGTCCAGAGGCTCAGATGGGAGGTGGAGATGGCATTTGGCTTGACCCCCACTTTCATCTAGTCTTTCCTCATGCACCAGTTGAGTGCCTACTATGCGCAGGCCCTCCACCTGGAGCTGTTCAGGAGTCTGACGAAGAAGGCAAGAGTCCAGCTGCAGCCAGCACCTCCCATCACCTCTCCCTGGGCACCGGTTCCCCGTATTCCCCCAATTGCACTTCCCCTCTTGAAGGGGCATTGTGAGCCTCAAGGCAGCCAGCAGAAAGAATTCCCTGTCGGCCGGAAAGCATGTGGCTGTGGGGGATGCGCTCACATGCCGAGGTGCAGGAAGGGAGGCCGCAGTGGCCAGGGGCCGGTGCTCGGACCAGACCCCGTGTTCTCAGCCCGTCCTGCCAGGCAGTGGGCTGGGGGAGCCGTCGGCTGCACAGGAGGGTGTCTCTGTCCCGTGGCCGTCGCTCCGATCATGGGACATCCTGTCGTAAGCGGAGGCTCCGGAGGCCTGGTTTCCAGCTGGAGCAGTTCTGCGTGTGTCCCAGGGTCCCCACGTGGCCAGTCCCGTGAGGGCAGCTTCCTGGCCTGGCTGCCCGAGGATCCTGTTACGCACCTCCCGGCGGCCGGCCTGCCCTCTGGCCAGCTTCTTCAAGAAGGAGGCAGAGGCTGGGAGAGTTTCCCCCTCGGAGTGTGAGCTCAGCTGCTGTCCATAAAGCTGAGCTTTCCAGACCCAAAGGCAGTGCCACTCCTGGGGCCCAGCAGGAGCCCGTCAAGGTTTCCCTGGCGCAGGGTCAGGGTCGAGCGCCCCTGAGCCTTTCTTGGAGGTGCTGCAGCCCCGAGCGGGTGGGGACCAGGGTGTGTGTTCTGTTACCGCCTCAGAGGTGCGGCCTGTGGGCTTCAGCTGGCTCATCCACCGGCGGGAATTGGGGGCATTCCAGGAGGGACGGGCCAGGAGGTGTCCCTTCACTCTGGGAGAGCTGTTCCACCACGAGCTCCCCATCCTCTGCCACACCGATGGAGCCCCCTTCGCAGGGCGGCATGGCCGATGCCGGACAAACGGCGCCGTGGTGACCAGTACCCACGCTGACAGCGGCCAGCGTCATAGCCCCTCCTCTGTGCCACCTGGACTAGTGTCCATGCTCTTCCCGTTGGCTCCAGGCCCCAGGCTTTCCCACACACTCTCTGGGCTCCGTCTGCTGGGAGGACCTCTGCCTCGTCCCCAACCTCAAGGTGCTGCTCAGGAGTCACCTCCTCTAGCCGTCCTTCCCGGCACTGTCCCCACTAGGGACTGTGTACTTGTTTAGACAGGGACTGGGCATGGGGCCCGCCCTTTATGAGCCCCTTCCAGGAAGTTCACCCCAGATTCTACCTGTTGGTTCCAGTCCCAGGGGGGGCTTTTTGTTTGTTTTTCTGGTGGACATCAACATGTGCTGCTTCAATCGCTCTTTGAACACCCACAGTGTAAGGCCTCTCGGGGCCTCAGTTTCTTATCCCAGAAATGGGGATAATATTGCTTGTCCTTCCTACCTTACAATTCCTCCAGGGACGCCTCGCCCCAGCAGCCCCTGTGATTCTTCCTGAAGGACCTGAGCAGGCAGGCTGGGCCTGTGCCGGGGGGCTGGGGGGCAACACTAAGAACAGACCAAGCAGCCAGCCACACTCCAGGGACACAAAACCCCCGCCTGGCGGCTGCCTGGAGCAGAATCAGAACTGTTGCCATCACTGTCACCACGTACATACGTACGTAGCTCTTGTTCGTGCCATACCCTCCTGGCGTGTGGGGGTTGCTTACATCAGCTTCAGATGCCCAGCAGGGTACGGCCCTGCCAGGTGACCTGGCCCCACCCAGGTGCAGAGAGCAAGCCCAGGTGAGGGTGAGAACAGTTGTCAGCAAGTGAAAGCAAACGTTGACACCATGGGGAGGTCAAAGGGCAAGCAGCTGTGAGAGTGAGAGGAAGAGAGGGGTGATCAGGCTGTGCAGGGGAGCGGTGGCTGGGAGGGAGGGACCTTACAGGTCGGGACGGCAGCCGGCTCCCCGGCTCCCCGGCCCAGTCTCCGCCTCCCGCAGCTGCGCTGGAAAATCCCCTGGATCTGAGGTCAGAGGCGGTGGGGGCGGAGGGGGCGGGGGGATGACAGGGACGCGCTGAGCCGGGACAGCCATGCGCTGTCCATGCCACACTTGCCACTTTCCCTGTTGGCCTGTCATGATTGTTCCAGGATGTGGCGCGTGGTTTTCATTTCCTCTCTCCCACCTCGTGATAACAACGGCCGCTGTTTGTGTGCCCGGTGTCCTGGCCGCTGTCCCCACATTGTGTCATCCCGTCCTCCGGGGGCGGAGGGCAGGTGTGTCCTTTCAGCGGCAGGCTGCTGTCTGCGGGAGGCACCCTCACGGCGGACCCGGAGGGCGTGTCTCCGCCGGGCGGGGTGCCTTCCTTCCCCCGGCCGGACCCCTAACCTGAGTGGGCTCCCTGCTGATGCTCCCGGCTCCCCCATTCCCAGGGCAGCCAGCCTGCCCCCCGAAACCTCCTGCTGCCTCTCTAAGCCACGCACAGCCCCCACAGGCCCATCTCCTCCTTTATATATATATTTTTTATAAAAAATATATAAAAAATGTATTTTTTATATATATATTAATTTTTTACAGAGAGGAAAGGAGAGCTATAGAGAGTTAGAAACATCGATGAGAGAGAATCATCGATCAGCTGCCTCTTTCACACCCCCCACTGGGGATGTGCCCACAACCCAGGTAACATGCGCTTGACCAGAATCAAACCCGGGACCTTTCAGTCCGCAGGCTGACGCTCTATCCACTGAGCCAAACCGGTTTTGGCTCCCACTCTCTTTTTTAAAGTGGAATTTATTGGGGTGACATTGGCTCACAAAACCACGCAGGTGTCTATTGTACAGCTCGACAAAGCACACTGCGTTGTGGCCCATCGCCCAAAGCAAGCTCTTCCAGCCGCCTCTGTCCCCCCTTTGCAGCCTCTACCTACTCCCACCCCTTTCCCTCCGGCTACCGCCACACCTGCTTTCCTTTAAAAAACAGAGTAATTTTCCATTCCATTTGGAAAATAGGGAAAAGAAGAAAATTGCCCACAAAACCTATACCCTTATCTACCTAGCATTTTGGTATGTTTTCTCTCTGTCTATTTCTCTCTTCCTGCTGTGCATAATTTTTGCTCCATTAAATTATGTAAATTATGTGATAACAAACGTCCTGTGGGCCAAGCTCGCCTTTAGGAACTCAGACTCCAGAGCCCGCCCATCTAGCTGTGTGACCTTGGGCTGTCACTTTACCTCTCTGTTCTGTCATCTCCTCAGGCGTGGAATGAGGACTACAGTGGTTACAACTGTGTAGTGGGGGTGCGGACAGGATGGCTAATAGGTGTCAGCTCTTGGCACTGGCCCTCGGCGAGGCCCCTGCGTGTCTGGTGTGAGTAGTCGTAGGAATTGTGCAGGAGGATCAAAGGCGAGGAAGGACATTTCAGATAGGCAGGTCAACGCAGACAGGCAAGGAGGAGTGAAACAGCATTGCCTTCTAGAATCCTGCATGGTGTGGAGCTGACAGGGTGGGACTGCAGGGGAGAGGCTGCAGGGGTGGGGGGTGGAGGGGTGGAGGAGGTGCAGGGGTTCTGCAGGCCGTGCTTGTGGCCCATGAACAGCATGGTGCGCCGTGGACTTGAAGCCGCTGAGCCTGTCACCGAAGGCCACGTGCTTGACCCGAGTTGTCGGCGAGGCTGGGATTTGAAGGCAGTTTTGCTCCAGAGCTGAGCTGTGTGCTCAGTGCACCTGCCTCCTGTGGTTTTGTGAGAATGACACGAGACAGGGACGTGACGTGTTTAGCTCCGGGCCTGCTACCTAGTAAGTGCTCAATAAACGCCTCTGATATAATTTTTATTGGCACGTATTCTCTGTTTAATTAAACGAGGCCTTTTGTGGTTCCTGTTGCCCCTAAAGTTGATTTTCTCCTCAACACACAGCCAGTGTGTGACTAGTGTCCACTGAAGTGTCCACTCGTCTGCCCACTCTCCGCCCTCTGTCCTCGGGCCTGACACACCCTTTGGCAGGTGTGTGCCGCACAGACAGGGCGGCCTCTGGCTGACCGTCTGCTCACTGTGGGGACACTCAGGAAGGCAGTGTGCTTTCTGGAACCCAGGAAATGACAAGACATCTGATTCTGTCATCCATGCCCGGCCGGCGTGACTCAGTGGTTGAGCGTCAGTCTATGAACCAGGAGGTCAGGGTTCAAATCCCGGTCAGGGCACGTGCCTGGGTTATGGGCTTGATCCCCTGTGGGGGGCATACAGGAGGCAGCCGATCAATGATTCTCTCATCATTGATGTCTCCATCTCTCTCCCTTCTTCTCTGAAATTAATACAAATATATTTTTTTAAAAATACAATCATTCTGGCCAAAACTGGTTTGGCTCAGTGGATAGAGTGTTGTCCTGCAGACTGAAAGGTCCCAGGTTCGATTCTGGTCAAGGGCATGTACCTTGGTTGCGGGCACGTCCCCAGTAGGGGGTGTGCAAGAGGCAGCCGATCTATGTTTCTCTCTCATCGATGTTTCTGACTCTCTCTCCCTCTCTCTTCCTCTCTGTGAAAAATCAATAAAATATGTTTTAAAAAGATAAATACATAAAATAAAAAATATAATCATTCTGTCATCCAAACAGGAAATCTAATAACAGAAACTGTGACCCCAAATCGGTGGTCACTTTTTCTGAGTCGGTTCATTCCTCTTCATTTCCGGGAACGTGGTTTTGTGTATCCTCCGAGCGCCTTGGGAACCAGGGTGGCAGGTGTTCACGGTGTCAGACAAGGACTTACCGTTCCCTCCCTGGGGTGTGAGCCCCCGTCCCTGTGGTTCGGGTAGAGAGGGGTTTGTGGAATTGAAAGGACCCTGCCACGCTCTTCGATACCAAAAAGTTGACTCTCCCCCTCCCCCACGTAAGGAGAGCCGCCCCAGTGGCCCAGGGCAGGGCCGCCATGTGTGCATTCCTTTGATCGGCACGGCTCCATACCACAGATGAGCAAACTGAGTCTCTGCTGGGACCCTGGGTCCGTCGCCTGTGCCGGTGGCAGCTCTGTTACCCCCACAGGCCTCTTCCCTCCCAGCCAGTGCCGTTCTCTCTCCCTTCCTCGTCAGCTCCCTCTGGGCCCAGAATGGGGAGCCGCCTGGGCACCTGGGCAGGAAACTGCTGTCCTTGGTGCGGCGGGCCTGGGGCCTGAGCCCTGCTCACCAGAGACCCCGTTTCCTTCCAGACGGAGGGGGAAGGCAGCAGGGCCCCCCACCGGCCCCGCAGAAGATGCAGTTCTTCGGCCGCCTGGTCAACACCCTCAGCAGCGTCACCAGCTTGTTCTCTAACCCGTTCCGGGTGAAGGAGGCGTCTCTGGCCGACTACACCTCCAGCGGCCGGATCCGGGAGGAAGGACAGCTGATTCTGTTCCACAGCGTTCCCGGCCGCACCTGGGACTGCGTCCTGGTCAACCCCAGGCACGCGCAGAGCGCCTTCCGGTGGGTGCCGCTCCGCTGTGACACGCACACCTTTCCTTTGGCTCCCGTCCCTGGCTTCGGGTCACATCTGAGGGGTCAGGAGAGGGCCGGGAGAGGGAGCCCCTCTTCCACGGAGGGAGGGGCTTCCTGCACCCCCCCTTCTGGCCCACCAGGATCCCTGGAGCAGCGGCTGTTTCCTGCTGCGGGGCTGACCCATGCAGACAGAGAGGCTAGGGCCCAGGGGGCACCCGCAGCCCTGGGTCTTTAAGGGCATAACAGTCTCAGGGACTGGCCTCGTTCTGTTCAGGGAGCCTGTAAGAGGCAGATAGCTGCCACTTCTCAGGGCACACTGGGTCGGCCATGGGCTGGAAGGGAGCGGTCAGAGCCAGCTGCAGGGCTATTGGGAAAAGGGGAGAGGAGTGGCCAAGGACCTAAAATGCCCGGTCCAGAGGAGCGTGGGATCCTGCAGGCTGGCACTGAGTTGGCTCGTACCAACAGCCCCCTTTCTGTTTGTTTATTCCTCTCGCCACCCCGTCCTCCATCCACCCAGCCACATGCTCCGAGCACCTCGTGTCTCCGGAGACGACAAAATGCACTCTGTGCTTTCAAGGAGCGCGCAGTCCGTGAGGGAGGCCACCTGCAGACCAGGCAATGCTACGTGAGGGGCCACGGAACGGGGACACAAGAGGCACCACTTCCTGGTGGCTCCTCTGTGTGGGAGAGCAGAATGATAAGGTTGTTCCAGACGGAGGCACAGAGGGGGGACCCGCCGGCAGAGGCTCTGGCTGGACCCAGGGCCTTGGTGAGAAGGGAACCGCGGGTCATTCTGAGTAAGCAGGCGTGGCAGCAAGAGGCTCAGGAAGTGGCAGCTGGGGGTGGGGGGGGTTAAGGTCCAGCCACCAGAAGAGCAAGACAAGGTATCGGCCCCAGCCAATCAGGTGAGAAATCAGGGCCTGGCTCCACGGGGAAACGGAGGCAGAGGCACCCTCGTGGGCGGGTGGGCAAGAATACAGCTCAGTGGCCAGTCCAGACGTAGTTTAAACAAAGCAGCACTAGTGGGAGCTTTGGCTGCCCTCCCCCAGGCCTGCAGCTGACCAGGGCAGTGGGTCCACTCTTTGAAGCCCACTCATCCTTATTTTTTTAATCCTCACCCGAGGATATGTTTTTTTGATTTTAGACAGAGAGAGACGACAATGCGAGAGAAACACTGATCTGTTGCCTCCCATACGCGCCCCGATCAGGAGCGGAACTTGCAATCTTTTGGTGATGGGATGACACTCCCAACCAACTGAGCCACCGGGCCAGGGCCACCCTTGCTTTTGGGGTGCCCTGTCCCGGGGGCCCCACACCCTCCACGCGCAAATCATCACGAGTCCTGTGAGTTGTAAGTATCCATTGGCCGGATCCCAGCTTTGCCTTGGGAAACTTGAGCCCCCGCTCTGGGCAGACTTCCATCTCGAAGCTTAAACCCTTTACCAGCAGTTTATTTACTACACCTGTACTCAGCGCCAGCATCCTCCAGCGACCCGGGGAGGCAGCGAGGAGGCAGCGTCTCCTGTGTGAGTGAGAAAACTGAGGCTCAGGAAGGAGCAGGGATGCTCCCGGTTGTGCAGGAAGCAGCAAAGAAGCTGAATCTTTGCATCATCCGGTTCCGAATCCGTTTCTTTTTGTGTGTGGTGTTTCCACGTGTTCAGGCCACACAGAGAGCAATGGTGGGTGGGGTTTCAAGCTAAGCTCATATCTCCTCTTGGAATTCCTGACATTCCTCACTTGGCTCTGGCGTCTGTTTTTGTTCTCCTCTCTAACCTGCTCCCATCCAAGCATTTCCGTGTCAGCAAAGGGCACCCACCATCCATTGACATGGTTGTGCAATCCAGACACCCAGGCGTGATTCCGATTTCTCCGCCCCCACAGCCTCAGATCTGGGTCCTTAACAAATTCTGTTGGTTTTCCTCCCACGTATACCCTGAGTCTGCTTCTTTGTCAGTTACACTCAGGTCGGGCTTGAGTGACAGGTACCACGCCCAACGTGGGAGTGGGGAAACAGGATAGAATTTCCGTTTTCTCCTAAGTGACAGCCACGGCAGAAAGGCCTGGTACTCAAAGTCCTCAGCGGCCCAGGCTCCTTCTGTCTTGTTGCTCCACCACGTGTGCTTCCATTCTCTAGATTAGATGGCCACGTTAGGTCAGCTGTCACAGCCACCCTTCCAGCCAGCAGGAAGGCGGAAGGGCCCTCTCTTTAGGAATGCTTCTTAGAAAGTTTCACACATGCCTTCCACCTAAATGCCTTTGGCCAGGAATTCCAGTCCCATCCTAATCCAGAATCAGGGTCCTGTTACTCTCCATTTTGCTGCTGGTCTCTTTGCAGGCCATGGTGGTTGTGTACCTGGACTCCTTGCTCCCTGCCTCCTGGGATGTTGCTCTGTCTGCGTCTTTTTAAAAAATTATATATATATTTATTGGTTTCAGAGAGGAAGGGAAAGGGAGATAGATACATTGCCATACAAATGTGCTTTAAAGAACCTCTTTCTCGATTCTGCTCTCTGCACAGCCACTTCCTGTACATACTTATGAGACATACTGTCCCATAATTTTCCTTTTAAGAAATATTCTAATCAGTTTTTGGTGTCAGCTTTATGCTAGACTTATAAAAAGAGTTGATATGTCGAAACCGGTTTGGCTCAGTGGATAGAGCGTCAGCCTGAGGACTGAAAGGTCCCGGGTTCGATTCCAGTCAGGCAAATGTACCTTGGTTGTGGGCACATCCCCAGTGGGGGGTGTGCAGGAGGCAGCTGATCGATGATTCTCTCTCATTGATGTTTCTAACTCTCTAACCCTCTCTCTTCCTCTCTGTAAAAAATCAATAAAATATATATTTTTTTAAAAAGTTGATAAGTAAGCCTCCCATTTTCTGAAAATTGTTTAAGACTGATATTTCTTTTTTTTAATGTCTGGGAGAATTCATGAGTGAAGCCATCTGAGCTTGGAGTTATTGTGGGAAGTTTTTAAAATACAGTATGTATTCAGTTTCTTTTGTATATTTTTATTGATTTCAGAGAGGAAGGGAGAGGGAGAGAGTCTGTGCCCTTCACCGGAATCGAACCTGGGACCCTCCTGTCCTCAGGCTCCTCAGGCTGACACTCTATCCACTTAAGCCAAAATGGTTAGGATTGTATCAATTTCTTTAACAGATATAGGACTACCAGATTTTCTCTTTCTTCTAGTGTCAGTTTTGCTATGTTGTGTTTTCAAGAAATTTGTCCACTTTAAGTAATCAAATTCATTGGCATAAAGTTGTTCATAATATCCTGTTTTCTTTTTAATATCTGAAGGCTCTGAAGAGATGGTATTTTGTATTTTCTTTATTTCTTGTTCAGATTTGTTAGGAATATGTTGCTTTTTTAAAAATATTTTTTAATTGATTTCAGAGAGGAAAGGAGAGGGAAAGAGAAACAGGAATATCAATGATGAAAGAGAACCACTGGTTGGCTGCCTCCTGCACGTGCCACACTGGGGATTGAGGCTGCAACCTGGGCATGTGCCCTGACCAGGAATCGAACCGTGACCTCCTGGTTTTAGGCCGATGCTCAACCACTGAGCCACACTGGCTGGGCTAGTTTTATATTTTAATCATGCAGTGCTTGAGTCTGGAGTTCCCCCCCCCCCCCATAATGCTTTTGCAATTCATGCTTGTTTTCTAATTTTTCCATTTCCCCTCTCTGTTAGCTTGGAAGTTATACACTCTATTATCTCTTTGTGATAACTGTTAAGAGACAGTTCTCTGTGGGTGTCTTATGTGTCTGCACACCTGTGAACAGAGACGCTGGCTACCTTTGCTCGGGCTGTCTGTACAGGGATGTCTGCAGGGAACAGCCTTGGAAGGCAGAGAGTGGGTCTCTCTCCAGAGCAGGGGGCCGGTCTGCTCTAAAGACAGTATCTTCCTCCATGGCAAAGCTTAAACAGATTTGCTTATTGACAATGACAGAAGATTCAAGTTCCCTGCACTCAGGGTTTCTCTTCTCTGATGCAACATGAGCAAATGTCACCTGACCCTCTTCATGTCACCCTGTGGGAACTGGATCCCAGGGAATTGGCACAAATGCCGATACTCTGGCTGCTGCTGTTGCTGTGAGTAATAAACTGCCCTTTGTCTTTGATCCAGGAATCTTGTGTCTCCTGCCAGCATCCATGAAACTGTGTCAGGCTAACTTGTTAGTTTGCAACTAGGGCAAAATCTGAAACCTTCCACAGTTCTTGATAGAGAGAGCCCTAGAGATTGTTACACACATCCTTGGGCTTACTGAAGTATAATTGGTACTCTAGAATCTTCCAGAACAATAAACGGGCCTGGGAACCCTTTAACTGCATTTATCCCCCTCCAGGCTTTTATGCCATGTACTTTTTAAAAAATTTTTATTAATATTTTTATTTTAAGTACAATAAGACATTATATTGTCAGTATTCATTTAAATTTGCCTATAACTATACCATTTTCATTTTTTTCAGCATCTTTATTATTTTTTTAAAAAATATATATATATTTTATTGATTTTTTACAGAGAGAAAGATAATCAGAAACATCAATGAGAGAGAAATATCAATCAGCTGCCTCTTGCACACCCCCTACTGGGGATGTGCCCGCAACCAAGGTACATGCCCTTGACTGGAATCGAACCCAGGACCTTTTAGTCTGGAGGCCGACGCTTTATCCACTGATCCAAACTGGTTTCGGCAGCATCTTTATTGTTGATCATTCACCTGGGATAAGGTTCCTTCTACTTCATGAAAATAATTTTATAATATTTTCTTTTGTGTAGGTCTGCTAATGATAGTGTCTCTCTCTCTCTGGCTAGTGAAATGTTTTTGTTTTGTTTTTGGTGTTTTTAAAAATATTTTTATTGATTTCAGAGAGGAAGGGAGAATGGGAAAGAGATAAAAACAATGATGAGAATCACTGATTGGCTGCCTCCTGCACACCTCACACTGGGGATTTAGCCCATTACCTGGGCATGTGTCATGACAGGGAATTGAACTGTGACTAGTGAAATGTTTTAATTTCAACTTTATACTTGGAGGTTCTGTGTTTGTCTGCTTTCTGGCCATAGAATTCTCTTCGGTGTTTATTTTCCCACAGCTCTCTCAGGATGTCGTTCCATTGTCTCCGGCTTCCATTGTTGAGAAGCCAGCGCTCAGTGTACTGGTTGTCCTTTGAAGGTGATCTTCTCCTCTGCTATTTTTAATATTTCCTCTTTGCATTTTGTTTTCAGCAGTTGTAGTGGGGTACATGTGTCAGTTATTGCTATGTTATAGTATGTTCGCCAATGTATGTCATTCTCCGGTATTGCTATGTAACAAACGACTCCAAAATGTAGTGGTTGAGAACAGTCTCAGTTATTTAGCTCACAAATCTGTCATTTGAGTGGAGCTCAGTGGGAAAGGCTCAGTTCTAGTCTACACAGCACCAGCTGGGGTGGCTTGTCTGCGAGACCCACTGTTACAATGACTCACTCACAGTTGGCCAAGCTGGTGCTGGCTGTTGGCTGGGCGCTCATCCTGGCCGAGGGTCCAGGACCTACAGTCACCTCCCTGGGTGCTCAGCTTCCCTAGGGCACGATGGCTGGATCCCAAGAGAAAAGAGGTGGAAGCGTCCAGTCCCTTAAGGCCTTGGTCTAGAAACGAGGACAGTACCACTTCTGCCATATTCTAGAAGTAAAGAATGACAGAGCCAGATTAAAGAGTAAAGAGACAAATTCCCTCCCAGTGGGAGGAGTGTTGGAGAATTTTAAAGGTTCTAAACCTCTACAAAGTCCTTAAGTGTAGACTTCTCTTTCTCCTTCTTCCCCCTCTTCTGCTTTTCTTCTTGGTGGAGGGGGGCGCAGAAGGTATTTTATTTGTTTGTTTGGTTTTTAATATAATAAATCTTTATTGCTCAGATTATTACAATTGCTTCTCCTTTCCCTCCCCCATAGCTCCTTTCCACAGAAAGTATTTTATTTTATTTACTTTTTAAAATATATTTTTATTGATTTTGTACAGAGAGGAAGGGAGAGAGATAGAGAGTCAGAAACATCGATGAGAGAGAGTCATCCATCAGCTGCCTCTTGCACACCCCCTACTGGGGATATGCCCGCAACCGAGGTACATGCCCTTGACCGGAATCGAACCCGGGCCCTTCAGTCCCTAAGCCGACACTCTATCCATTGAGCCAAACTGGTCTCGGCTCCACAGAAAGTATTTTAAAACAGTGTTTTTCATCAATGTTGGAAAGTTCACAGTTGTTAACTCTTCATATATGGCTTCTGTCCAATTCTCTCTCTCTTCTGTTTTTGGGGCTCTACTTATAATGTATGTTAGATATGCTCACTATATATATATTCTATATCTTTTATCTACTTTCCTGTATTTTCCCATCTTTTGTCTTTTAAAAAAAAATATATTTTATTGATTTTTCACAGAGAGGAAGGGAGAGAGATAGAGAGCTAGAAATGTCGATGAGAAATATCGACCAGCTGCCTCCTGCACACCCCCCACTGGGGATGTTCCCGCAACCCTGGTACATGCCCTTGACCGGAATCGAACCTGGGACCTTTCAGTCCGCAGACCGACGCTCTACCACTGAGCCAAACCGGTTTCGGCCCATCTTTTGTCTTTCCATGCTTTATTCTGTTCAATCTTTCTGACCTATTTCCTATCCACTGATTTTATGTCAGCATTGTCTAATTTGCTATTATACCTAGCCATTTTCTTCATTTTGACAATTGCATTTTTAAAATTTTGTAATTTTCGCTTGTTTATTTATTTATTTATTTATTTTATAGTTTAAAGTTCCTGGCCAAAATTATAAGTCTTCTATTTTATCCTCTTGAATATTGTCCCAGTTGTTTTAAAGTCTGTATCAGATAACTTTAAAATCTGCAGCCTTTTGTGTATAGATCTGTTTCTGTTGGTTTTCTTTTCTGTTGTCGTATCTCCTCGTGGGCCTGGCGTGTTCTGATCGGGCCAGACTTTGGATGTGCAACCATGCTTGTAGGAGTGATCTGAAGCCTAGTGTGATGTTTCCTTTATGTACCGTGTTTCCCCGAAAATAAGACATCCTCCAAAAAGAAGACCTAGCGCATGGAAAGATAAGACATCCCCTGAAAATAAGACCTAGCGCAACTTTGGGAGAAAAAATTAATATAAGACACTGCCTTGTTTTCGGGGAAACAGGGTATGTATCTCCCAGGTACGTGGGAGCACGCTCACAGGGGACCGCCTCAGGCCAGGTTCTGGGACAAGTTATTTGAGGCTGAGCCCTTGGGAAGGCTTTCCTAGGTTGAAGGCTTTCAGGACCCCACCCCACAGCAAGGTGGTGACCAGGGCTCTGCCTGCAGACCCTGTCCCTGGAGCCTGTGAGGCTGTTGATGCTGCCGCCTGTCCCTCCAGCCTCTCGAGTGACAGCATCCTCACATCCTGGTTTCCATGATCCCTGCCCGCCCCGCAGTTCCTCTGTCTGACTCGGTCTCCGGCGCCTCTCACAGGTGCTTTGTATGTTTTGTCTGGCGTTTCTGGTGGTCCCCAGCCGGTGACCTGGCTCACGTTACCTCTGCTGTTAACGGAAGTGGACGTCCTCAGAGGGACCCCGTGTTCTTTTGGGTCATCTCTGCCAGCATTGAAAAGCCGGATTATACTTGCCCATTAGGAGCCTTTAGTTTAAGGTGACTAGACGTCCCGCTTTTTGGGGGGACGGTCTCAATTTTTTAACAATTTGTCCCACATCCTGCGGCGTTTTTAAAAAGTCCCGATTTTTTGAAAAATTGGGACTTTTTAAAAACGCCTCGGAACAAATTGTTAAAAATCAGGACCGTCCCGCCAAAAGCGGGATGTCGGGTCACCTTACTTTAGTTGCACCCTCTGCGGAAACTCACATTGTCCGTATTTACTGTCTCCGGCTCCTCACATCCCATTCGTTCCTAAACGCATGCTAATGAGGCTTTGGTTCCCACACTCTTGTCAAGGTCACCCGTGCCTCAGCAATGCCAAACCCAGTGACCAATTCCAGTTGTCATTTTACCTGACACCACAGCAGGATTTGACCCGGAGCACTCCAACAGTGAGAGGTTGGTGAGATGCAGCGAAAACCAGCCACGGAGAATGAGGAGTGGCCTTTCCACATCCCCCTTTCCTACTTTGTTTTTCTAAACACTTAAAACACACACACACACACACACACACACACAGACACACACACACACACACACACACACACACAGTGCTTTCAGAGAGGAAGGGAGAGGGAGAGAGGGATAGAAACATCAATGAGAGAATCATTGATTGGCTGCCTCCTCACTCCCCATACTGGGGATCAAGCCTGCAACCCAGGTGTGTGCCCTGACTGGGAATAGAACCAGTGACCTCTTGGTTCATAGGTCAACACTCAACCACTGACCCACACCGGCCAGGTTTTATGGCATTTTTTACCAGACAGTCTGTTTCTCATTCTTCCTTATTTTGATTTCATCTTGCTCGTTCTGTTGATCTCCCCCATGAGAATGGGGGCTCCGGCAGCGGGGGCTGTGGTCTGTTTTGCTCCTCCATTTGCCCTCCATTTGGGACAGTGTGGAGCAGGGAAAGGAGCTGGCGCTGCCAAGCCCCCTCTCTGGCTCTGCCCGCTGTGGCCTGTGCGGGTGTGGGAAGCACCGGTGCACTCACAGCCCTGGCCAGACCTCCAAGCCACCCTCACGGACGGTCATGACTTCAGCTTTTAAAGTGTTTTTATGTTACTGTCTCAGCTGATCCTCACAGCACCTCGTGAGATAGGTGGGACGGTGCAGTTAGTCTCGTGTCAGAGAGGGCTCAGAGAGAAGCGGACTTGTTTTAGAATGACAGCAGACCTGGGACTCAAACTCTGCTCTTTAAAAACGAGCAAAACGTTCCCCAGCTGCAGTGGCTCAGTTGCTTTAGCCTCGGTCGCCCTGCATTCCAAAAGGTCACTGGTTCAATTCCAGGTCAGGGCACAGGCCTGGGCTGTGGGTTTGATCCCCAGCAGGAGCCTATGGAAAAGAACCGATCCACGTTTCTCTCCGCACCCCCCCCCCCGCCCACCTTCCTCTCTCTAAGCATGTCCTCGGGTGACGTGTTTATATATATTCTTTTTTATATATAACAAAGCATGTTTCCTGACTGTAAAAATAATTTCAACTCACTGTACAGAAATGGATAGAGAAGAACGTGTAAGTTGTTACGCTATCACACACATTCTGACATTTCCTTTTAGTCTTTTAAGTACAGTTTCTATCACGGATCATACAAGATTTGTATCCTGCTTTTACATTTAACGTTGTAAAGTGACTTTTCCCTGTTCTTTAAATAACTGACTTTCACAGCTGCGTAACGTTCCACCATATAGATGTACACGGTTTATGCAATATTCTATGGCTGGACATTCGGGTTAAACATGCTGACTTCCCGCTGTGTGGGAGGAGCTGGCATGGAGGCTGGGGCTGCCAGACATGACAGACAAATTAGAAAGCGGGTAAAACAAAATCTAAAGGCACCACATGATGGTTCTTAAAAAAAGAGAGAGAAGGAAATACTTTCAAATAAAAACAAAGCCCCAGCTCCATTTAGGGGTGTGGGGTGGGGCGGGGAGTCCGGCTGCAGCGGGTCAGTGTGCACCGGGAGGCAGGCAGCGCCCTGAGGGTGAGGACCCACCGCTCCTGATGCCCGAGGTGGGTGGGCGGGGCTCCTCCGGCTCATTCTGTCTCCCTCCTGGGTCCCGGCTCCGCAGACTCTTCCAGCTGGAGACGGAGGCCGAGGCCCTGGTGACCTTCCAGCAGTATTCCTCCCTGCTGCCGCCCTTCTACGAGAGCTCCGCCCAGATCCTGCAGGTGGACGTGCTGCAGCAGCTGAGCGACCTCATCCGCAGCCACCCCAGCTGGTCCGTGGCCCACCTGGCGGTGGAGCTGGGCATCCGAGAGTGCTTCCATCACAGCCGCATCATCAGGTGGGTGGGCCTGGCCGGGCGGGGCCGCAGGGCTGGACCCTTGGGATGTGTGGCAGGATGGGGCCTTGGAATCTCCATCCTGCCTCAGTTCTCCGTAAGCTCAAAGGTTGCCCAGAACCTTTGACTTAAAGGGGCAATGTTGCCTCTGGGTTAGAGCCTAGAGGTGCCGGCTGCGGTCAGAGGGAAAACGTGACATTTCTGGAGCATCTACCGGATGCAGGCCCATGATGGCTGCTTTATACCCGCCGTGAACTTGAATTTCTCCAACACACCCTGAGGCGCTGTCACACAGGGGGAGGCTGTGTGGCCTGTGCAGGTCGCTCCGCCCGAGGGTGCTGTGGGGGCTACAGGTCCTGGGTGGCTTCTTCCAAGGGTCTGTTGGCTGCGCCTCCCGGAGCTGAACCCCTCGCTCACATCCACTCAGCCAGATGTGTGTCCTGGGCACAGTCCTGTCCTGAGGTGGCCACGCCTCCTTGGCTCAGGGGGCAGGCCTGTCCTGGTCCATCATGGTATTTAATCTCGAAAGCTGGGCCATTTCCTAGGGCAGGCTCATCAGGGATTATTGTTACTTTTTGTAAATAAGGATATTGAAGCCCAGGAGATTAAGGGAATTGCCCATTGTTAGTGAGAGTTCTGTCTTCTGTGGCCCTTTTCGTTTATGCAATTAAATTTTTAAAAATGTTTTCTTTATTTATTGTTGCAAGTATTACAAATGTCCCCTTTGTTTGTTTGGCTTTTTTTCCCATTAACCACCCCCCCCTCCACCCTGCACCCACCCCTCCCTTCATCGCTCTATTGTCTGTGTCCATATATGCATATTAGTGCCCTGGGTAAGCGACCCTTTTTAAAAAAATCTTCACCAGAGGATATGTTTATTAGAGAGAGAGACAGGAGGGGGATGGGGGCATCTATCTGTTGCCTCCTATACCCACCCCGACTGTGGCATTTATGTACAGGAGGACACTGCAACCGACCAACCACCTGTGCCAGGCCTACAGCCCTTTCTGTGCCACCCCACTGCCCTCTTCAGGCTGGTGTGGGCTGGGCACATCTATACAGGTGTGCCACTGGCACTAAAAATGGGTACAAGTCCCATGAGATACAAATAAGTCATGACTTAGGCTGAACGTGGCATGAGTGCTCCTGAGCGCCTAACCCGCTTCCCTCTTCTGCCCTTGGGTTTCTCATGCCCTGCACACCCTGTGTCATGTCCACTCACCTGCCTGCCCACCCCCACAGCTGTGCCAACAGCACGGAGAGCAAGGAGGGCTGCACGCCGCTGCACCTGGCCTGCCGCAAGGGGGATGCGGAGATCCTGCTGGAGCTGGTGCAGTACTGCCACGCCCAGGTGGACGTCACCGACAACAACGGGGAGACCGCCTTCCACTACGCCGTGCAGGGGAACAACTCCCAGGTGCTGCAGGTGAGCAGCGGGGGCGGCCGGGCGCTGTGCCCTCGGCTGTCTCTGGGCCCTTGCACTCAGATGTCACTCCGGGCCTCTCCCGGGCCCTCTGTGGTCCTGAAAGCCCGAGCTCATCCACTCTTCCCTCCTTCGCTCTCGCCTCCTTGCTCTGACAATCTGGGGAAGTCCTCCAACCCGGCAAGTGGACTCCACTCGCAGTCCAGCCCGGGGCTTAGTTCAGCACCTCCCGAGCCTCCGGAGAGCCGGAGCCCTACGGGAGGCACCGAGGTCCTGGGGGACCCGAACGTAACTTTCGTTGTTAACTTTCGTTAACACCCGAGGATGTATTTTCCATTGATTTTTAAAGAGAGTGGAAGAGGGGGAGGGGGAGAGAAAGAAATATCCGTGTGAGAGAGAAACGTTAATTGGTTGCCTTCTGCGTGTGCCCTTACCGGGGCTGGGGATTGAGCCTGCAACGCAGGTACGTGCCCTTGCCGGGAGCTGAACCCAAGACCCTGCCCTGCTTAGGCTGCCTCTCTGACCACCGGGCATGCCCACTAAGGCCCGAGCTTAACTTTTTGCAGGAATTCAAAACAAACACAACGAAATTCCATCGGGCTCCTCCAGGCAGTTTGCGCCAGAGGCGTTCCCGTTGAATTTTCCATGAGCTGGGCAGAGAGATAAAAATAAAAATTCTGCGCGAGTAGATCCAGTGACGTAATTAGGAGGCTGCTTCAACTATAAGTCAGAAAAGGCACTTTTTTATTGCCTAGGATTTCCTGGGCACTTTTTTATTGCCTAGGATTGGGAGACTCTTCTGAAGATGATATCCTTGTTTCTGCCTTGGCGTCAGAATGGAACTACATTATTCCAGAACATGTGGGTCCATCCCTAATGACTAGTGCCCTCGGGGGAGGGAATTGCACACCTCTGTGGCATCCACCCTCACCAAGAACCGCTGTGTGCCCAGCACAGGGCCTCCCCTGTCCTGCCTCGGGACCGGGCAAGGCACTCTGACCAGCGATCAGGCGCAGCTGCACCTGTCCTTTATTTTATTTATTTATTTACTTAAAATATATTTTATTGATTTTGTACAGAGAGGAAGGGAGAGAGATAGCGAGTTAGAAACATCGACGAGAGCCGAAACCGGTGTGGCTCAGTGGATAGAGCCTCGGCCTGGGAACTGAAAAGTCCCGGGTTCGATTCCGGTCAAGGGCATGTACCTTGGTTGCGGGCACATTTCCAGTAGGGGGTGTGCAAGAGGCAGCTAATCGATGATTTTCTCTCATCGATGTTTCTAACTCTCTATCCCTCTCTCTTCCTCTCTGTAAAAAAAAATCAATGAAATATATTAAAAAAAAGAAAAAAGAAAAAAAGAAACATCGACGAGAGAGAGTCATCAATCAGCTGCCTCTTGCACACCCCCTACTGGAGATGTGCCCACAACCAAGGTACATGCCCTTGACCGGAATCGAACCCGGGACCCTTCAGTCCCCAAGCCGACGCTCTATCCACTGAGCCAAACCGGTCTCGGCTGCACCTGTCCTTTAGCGCGTGCTCGTCTGCCGCCTGCCCTGTGCTGGGTGTTGTGTGTGTTCTGCGAATTCTCAGAACACCCTCTGTGCGGGAGGGTCATGCCCTCCTCTCCCTGCTAAAGAAACAGACTCAGTGACTTTCATGTTTGCCCAGGGAGGGCCCCTGGGCTGTGAGTGGCGGGGCTGGCCCTCTAGTCGGGCCACCCTGCCACGTCCCCAGGCTGCTGGTATGCCCAGCTGGTCATCCGGGCACACAGGATCGTAATTATCCTCAGGGGACAGCATTCAGCCCAAGGAGGAAGTAAAAGCCTCCCCGTGAGCCTTTTAATACTGATATTTGTTTAAGTATATTTTTATTGGTATCAGAGAGGAAGCAGGAGGGAGGGAAACATCCATGATGAGAGAGAATCATGGATCGGCTGCCTCCTGCAGGCCCTCCACTGGGGATCGAGCCCACAACCCGGGCACATGCCCTTGACCAGAATCGAACTTAGGACCTTTCAGTTCTCAGGCCGACGCTATATCCACTGAGCCAAACTGGCTTGGGCCTGATATTTTTTAGAATTTGTTTTTATTGATTTCAGAGAGAAGGAAGAGGGGGAAAGAGAGAAAAACATCATTGATGAAAGAGAAACACTGATGGGCTGCTTCCTGCACACCGATCGCTCGGGCATGTGCCCCAACCAGGAATGGAACTGTGACCTCCTGGTCCATAGGTCAATGCTCAACCACTGAGCCACACCAGCCGGGCAACACTTTTTTTTTTTTTTATTGAAAAATATCCGCACACAGCCAAAAAAAAAAAATTCAAACAGGACAGGAAAAGCTAGAAACACTGCCCCTCCCTCCCAGACCCCAGTGCCCATCCCTAGATATGACCACGTTTTCAGTGTCTTTATTCGGAAGTTGGCATCCATGCCACAGGCATGCCAGGCCCACAGCCCAGGTTCAGTCAGCTCCCGTTCCCCTCCAAGGCCTCCCTCTCTGCTGCTTCTCTGCGTTCTTCGGCGTGTTCTCCCGCAGTCCAGCCGCCCTCGCCCTCGTCCCCGGGGGCAGCGGCGGGTGCTGGGGAAGGGCCGCAGGGGCTCCTCCCCCCCCCCCCGGGCTGCAGCCCACGCCACTCTGTGCCGGCAGCTCCTGGGGAAGAGTGCGTCGGCCGGCCTGAACCAGGTGAACAACCAGGGGCTCACCCCGCTGCACCTGGCCTGCCAGATGGGCAAGCCGGAGATGGTCCACGTGCTGCTGCTGTGCAACGCGCGCTGCAACGTCATGGGGCCCCGCGGCTACCCCATCCACACGGCCATGAAGTTCTCCCAGAAGGGGTAGGTTCTCCCTCCCCCCCCTCCCCCGCCCCCGCCTCACGGTGCTGGGCCTCACCTCCCTCCTGAGAGTCTGATGCCCAGGGCTGGCCTGGCACGAGCCAGTGTGCAGGGTGTGAATCTCAGCCCACAAACCCCACTGTGCAAAGAATGAAACATCGAACTGCCCTATAATGCACCCTAATGTCTGACCGTGGACCTCCCTTTGCCAAACTAGAGACCTTTTCTGGGGTCCCCTTTCCAGCTTCCCCAAGGGTGTTCCAGTGCTAGAGTCTCATGCAGCCCCAAGACTCGGAGGGGCCCACGGCCTGGGTCCTCATCCCCCCAAGCTGACCGGCCTGACCTGAACCCATCATGCTGCGGTGCTCACGGCTTCTGGGGCCGACTCAAGGCCCAGGCATGGCGGTCAGGCGGCCTAGGGCCCCTCTGCCTCGAAGCAGGCGTCCCTCCAGTGGATGGCATAGTGGTCAGGGTGGCCCAGGGCCCCTCTGCCTCGAAGCAGGTGTCCCTCCGGTGGATGGCACGGTGGTCAGGGCGGCCCAGGGCCCCTCTGCCTAGAAGCAGGCGTCCCTCCGGTGGATGGCATGGTGGCGTCACAGGTCCGGCCCGCGTCTCCGGGAGCTCTAGAACATTCTCATTTCTTCCCTCCTCCCAACCTGGGAACCCTGGGCTCAGGAAATTCTCCTCATGTGGGGGTTGTGTGTGTGGGGGGTGTATGTGTGGAGGGGTGAGGCGAGGCATGGATAAAAGAGATGACTATCTCAAAATATTCCCTAGCATGTACAGTACCTAGAATGAATGAATGCATGAATGAATGAATGAGTCGGTCAGTCCCTCAGGCCCAGGCGCCAAGCAGGACTGTGCCCTACAAAGGTGGGTAAGAGAACAGCCCGGGGACAGGGGACTGAAGTCACCAAGACCTCCCAGTGCTGAGTGCCAGGCAGGCAGCGGGAAAAGGGCGCACGGCAGGCCACGCTCACGCTGGGGGGGCAGTCAGTGCAGGAGACTACAGTGGGGGTTAGAGAAGGGGCGGGGAGGGGGGCTGTGTGCCAGGCGCAGAGCCAGGTGCTGAGGTATCCTGTCTCCTCTCACTCCTGCCCAGTCCTGTAAGAACAGCTTCCATGTGGTCTCCTTCCAGAGGCCACCAGTGAGGAAGCTGGGGCTTGTCCTAAAGCCAACACCCGTGAGAGTGATCATGGCTGATTGGAGTTATCAGGGAAGGCTTCCTGGAGGAAGGGGCTTAAACTGGGCCTGGAAGGGCTCATGATACCCTAGATACTCCATGGTACTCACGCTGGTTGGTTTTGTTGCGACTCTACTTGCAGAATCTCTCCCTAACCAGGCGATGAAGCCTCCATGACCTCTTCTGGCACCAGGCTTCCCCGGCCTTCCTCACTGTGCCAGGCTCCTCTCTCCCCAGGTGTGCTGAGATGATCATCAGCATGGATAGCAGCCAGGTCCACAGCAAAGACCCCCGCTATGGAGCCAGCCCCCTCCACTGGGCCAAGAAAGCAGAGGTAGGTGGCTCTGGGGGAGAGGGGGGTGGGGCAGCTTCCTGAGCCTGGTTCCTGCCGGGACCCTGAGGATGGCACTTGGGAGTTTGATCTCGCGGTGGGCGCCCAAGCAGAGAGGACCAAGGAGAGGTGAGTGCTCACTGGCACGGTGCCTATCCCCTCTGCGGCTTTCTCCTGTCGGCACTGGAGGTCCCATGTCCTGCCTCTGGAGGTGTGACCTCAGCAGGGTATCGTGGGAGAAAAATCCTTATAAATTGTCAAGTGCCTCATAAACAGAAGGTCGAGGTTGGTGGCATGGCTGCCGCTGGCTCCAGCGGCCTCTCCTCTGAGGCCTCTCCCCACGCCACGCTCCGTCCCCCTGGGAGGAGGGGTCTCTGGTCTCCTCTCCGGGAAGCACTGCTTGGCAGGGCCATGGCCGCCCTTGGCTGCGACGGGCCGGGAGGGAGGAGGGCCCCACTTCCAGGTCCTGTCTTCACGCCAGAGCTGGCCAGCAAGCCAGGGGCTCCCGTGTGTGTTTGTCATTCGTCGTTACCACACTCGGTGAGGTAGGGCCTTGCGTCTTACAACAAGGGAAAGCTGAGGTGCAGAGGGGCGCAGTGACCCGCCCAAGCTCGGATAACTGGGGTGAGCGGGGCTGCTCAAGCCTATTGGGCTTCAAAGTCCAGGCTCCTTGGGGTGCCCGACGAGCAGTGGTGTGTGTGGCCACGTCCCGAGGAGGGAGCCCACCTTTGCAGGGTCCCAGGGAGGGTGACAGAGTGGGGCTGTTCCCGGGCACAGGCCCTGTGAGCTCCAGGGAAGGACGTGGATGCCTCACAAAACAGTGGGCACATCTTCAGCTTTTCGGCCCCTAGTTCTTGGGGTGCTGATGGAGCCCCGGTCTGGAGCCAGCCCCAGAACTGAGGCCTGCCAGCCGGGCCCGTCTGTGGCTGCAGCTCTCCGGAGGCCCCACACCCGCAGGCCTCTGAGGGCGGGGCGGCAGTGCCCAGGTGCCGCCGGCCACAGCGGCTGACACGGGCGGATCCCGTCTCCCGCAGATGGCCCGCATGCTGCTGACACGAGGCTCCGACGTGAACAACACCAGCTCCGTGGGCAACACGCCTCTGCACGTGGCAGTGATGCGCAACCGCTTCGACTGCGCCATGGTGCTGCTGACCTACGGGGCCAACGCCAACGCCCGCGGGGAGCACGGCAACACGCCGCTGCACCTGGCCATGTCGGTGAGCCTGCGCCCGCGCCCCCGCGCCCGCGCCTCCCGGCCCGACGCCTGCTCTGCGGGGGGTGAGCTCTGGCTGTGGCTGTGCCTCTGTCAGCCCGGGGTCCGTCCCCCCCGCAGAGCTCTCGAGAGGAGTGAGTGGGAGCACTCGGTGGCTCTGAGGACGGTCTGAATGACACACGGGACCTGGCGCGGAGTGAGTCCTCAGGTGTCAGTCCTCCGTGGTTACTAGGGAGCCCTATCTGTCTGTGATTGGTTCTCTTTTTAAAATTTGTATTGATTTCAGAGCGGAGGGGAGAGAGAGAGAAGTATCAATGATGAGAGAACCACTGATCAGCTGCCTCCTGCACGCCTCACACTGGGGATGGAGGCTGCAGCCCCGGCCTGTGCTCTGGCTGGGAATCGAACCTGACTTCCTGGTTCATAGGTTGCCATGCTGAGCCCGCTGGCCAGCTGTGTATTGTTTTGTGTTTTGTTTGTCTGTTGTTTTTTTTGTTTGTTTTTTGTTTTGTGTGTGTGTGTGTGTGTGTGTTGTTCTTATATCCCGGGTGGACTCTTATAATAAGTTCCTGGGAGGCTGGGCCTGCTGCCACATCTGGGCGGCAGGCGGTCGGTGTGGGTCATGCCTGTTGGTTTCTTATAGAGCATAGTTCCTGCCCTACAGGCCGCGCAGTCTGGTTAGACGGCTACAGGATGAGCATATTGCACGAGGGGAGGGCATGTTACTGTGTTATAAACACATGTGTGTGGTGTGTGTGTAACTAGCAATACCACATGCACAGAAGTCTGTTTCTAAGTCTCGGAGTGAGAGACTGGGAAGCTGTAAAAGAAGTCGATTTAGGACAAATTCAAAGACATCCTGTTTTTTACCAGAGGTCATGATTATAGAGCAGCGTTGCTCAAGAGGCTGAGGTTATAAATAAAACCCTGGGCATTTTTATCCTGAATGGGCCCTTAGGATGATCCCGTTCAGCAGTTCTTGAACACGTTGGTCTCTTTGGTCCCTTTGTGCTCTTAAGAATAATTGAAGGCTGAAACCGGTTTGGCTCAGCGGTAGAGCGTCGGTCTGCGGACTGAAAGGTCCCAGGTTCGATTCCTATCAAGGGCATGTACGTTGGTTGTGGGCACATTCCCGGTAGGGGGTGTGCAAGAGGCAGCTGGTCGATGCTTCTGTCTCATTGACGTTTCTAGCCCTCTATCTCTCTCCCTTACTTGCTGTAAAAAATCAATAAAATATATATTAAAAAAAAAGAATAATTGAGGATCCCAAAGATGAGGGTTTATTTTTAATCCTCGCCCGAGGATATTTTTTTCCATTGATTTTTAGAGAGAGTGGAAGGGAGAGTGAGAGACAGAGAGAAACACTGATGTGAGAGAGACACATTGATTGGTTGCCTCCCGCATGTTCCTGACCAGAGCTGGGAGCTTGCAGTTGAGATACTTACCCTTGATTGGAATCAGACCCGGGACCCTTCAGGCTGCAGGCCAATGCTCCCTTCACTGAGCCAAACCAGCTAGGGCCCAAAGGTGTTTTTATATGAATTTTACCTGTGTATGATTACTATCTTAGAAGTTAAAAGTGAGAAAATTTCAAAATACTCATTAATTCATTCAAAAGTAACTATAATTTACCATCTCATACTAACATAAATGATATTTTTATGGGGAGGGGACCCACAAAATATAATTGACTGAAAGGAGATGGCGTGTTTTACATTTTTTAAAAATATATATTTTATTGATTTTTTACAGAGAGGAAGAGAGAGGAATAGAGACCTAGAAACATCGATGAGAGAAAAACATTGACCAGCTGCCTCCTGCGCACCCCCTACTGGGGATGTGCCCACAACTAAGGTACATGCCCTTGACCAGAATCGAACCAGGGAACTTTCAGTGGGCAGACTGACGCTCTATCCACTGAGCCAAACCGGTTTCGGCTGTTTTACATTTTTTGAATCTTTTTACTGCCTGGCCTCGGAGAAGACACGATTCTCGCCTCCTCTGCGATGCTCACCCTGTGGCGTGTGCTGGGACACGTTGAAGAACATGAAGAGAGCCTGGCCTTGCAGAGGCCTGTGGCTGGGAAGGACAGAGAACTGTGGATGCTCCCGACACGGTGCCACAGGGGCAGCTTCTGATAGGCGGGCTGCGGTGGGCCCTTGGCACTTCACACAGCAGGCCTGCTGCCCAGCTTATTTCTATGGGGGGAGCGCGCGTGCGGCAGGGAAGAGAGCCTCAACGACTCTGGGTTTGATGCCACTGCCTGGCTTAGTGCCCAGGCACCAGCACTTCACCCGCCATTGCTTTACACCATCGGTGCAAAGGCAGACATCCTGATATTTTTATGAGAACAGTCTTAACCTCCGCCTCCCAAACCTCCCGAAGAGCCTCCCGCATGCCCGGGCCCACAGACCTTACTCTGAGCACGGCTTCATGGCTTCCCGGGCTGCAGTCCCGGCAGCACCATCTTCACGTTTGGGGCCCGTTCGTGGACCTCTTTACAGTGATGGGCTTGATTATTTCTTCGAGTTGGTTTTCCAGTCCCGGAAAGCTATTTGGGAGGAAATGATGTATCACTGCCATCAGTGGGTAAGCCAGTGCCACAGCTAAAGGTAACCAGAAGAGAACTCCGTAACTCATGTCTAGAGCACGCATATTTACCTGTGCCCCCCGAGCCCTAATGGCACGTGAGCAGCTGTGGGGACAACTGCATCCTAGACACACCTACCTCTTCAATCTCTAGACCAGGAAATCGGCTCTGAGACGAGGGAGGTAAATAAGACCAGAGCTTTGGCCTGGCCCTGGGAAACCAAGCCATGCCCCAACGCCCAGTCTCCAGATGGTCACTGCACAGTGCCATGTGCAGCAGGCGGCACTGAAGGCTGCCATCAGGGAGGACACGTGCTTGAGTGCCCCCTCGGGACTAGCATTCTGGCCCAGACCAGCAGGACAGCCTTCCCGTTCCTTGCTCACCCTCTCCTCCTCCTGAAAGCGCTCAGTAGCTAACCCTTCAGTGTCCCCATGGCTCCTGGCTTGGGCGTCACAGATGCATTGCTTCCTGAGAGAAGGAGCGGTGCAGCTGGGGGCCAGTGAGGCACTTGCAGGTTCTGCCTGGGTTTTGATGCCTTTACCTGGGGATGCTAAGCCTGCTGTCAGGGCACCAGCCTCCAGATCGTAGACTTTGGAGTTCCAGGTCAGTGGGGCAGGAGATCAAAGGTCCCAGTGTTGCCCTGGCCAGTTTCCTCAGCGGTTAGAGCATCAACCCAGAGGGACACGGGTTTGATTCCTGGTCAAGGGTATATACCCCGGTTGCTGGCTTGATTCCCGGCCCAAGTCAGGGCATGTGTGGGAGCAACCTATCAATGTGTCTCTCTCCAATTGATTTTTTTTCCCCCTCTCCCTCTCTAAAAGTCAATGGGAAAATACCACTGGGCGAGGATTTAAAGACAAAGGGTCCAGGGTCCCTCCCGTGCCGAGGAGAGGCTCTGAATTGGGCAGCGTGGGAGAGGCTGGGCTCCTTTTTTTTTGTTTGTTTCCTTGAGCTGTTGGCTCTTTCCTCCAACAGAGGGGCAACGTGGAGATGATCAAGGCCCTCATTGTGTTTGGGGCAGAGGTGGACGCCCCAAACGACTCTGGGGAGACTCCTACCAACATAGCCTCCAAGATCGGCAAAGGTGCGTGCTCACCACCGGTCCAGCTTTGGGCAGGCGTGGGTGCGGGCGGGGAGGAGGGAGGCCCAGCTCGGGCCCGGCATCCTGCGGGTCCCACCCTGTTGCTCCTGTGCAGGGTTTCTAGAAGGACCTGGGAGGCTTCCGTTTCCCAAGAACTGGGGCCCCCACCAGTAGGTGGAGCCCACAGGAGGCCTGCCAAGCCAGTGTCTACACCCCCCCGCCCCGCCGTGCAGCCCCATCCCACCTCAGGGTGCCAGGGCTCAGAGGGTGGGACAGGCAGTGGCAGTCCTCTTCCTCAGTCTTTGAAAATTCCCTGATGGAACCACTACACATGTGCATGTGTGTCCTGTGCTCAGGCAGCCTGCATGCATTACACTACACAAGTGTGTGCATGTCCCGTGCTCAGGCAGCCTGCATGCATTACACTACACAAGTGTGTGCATGTCCCATGCTCAGGCAGCCTGCACGCATTACACTACACAAGTGTGTGCATGTCCCGTGCTCAGGCAGCCTGCATGCACTGCATGCTCGCTTGGTGAGCCTTGGCTTCAGGGCTGGAAAAAGCAGGTGCTCCTCACCAGCAGCCTGGAGCCCCCTCTGGAGGTGTCCGGGGGCTGTGGAGGTTGCCGTGGGTGTGTACCCACCAGTGTGTATGCATGTGAGTACGCATGTGCGCGCGCTGCCTCTTGTGGCATCCTTTCCAGTCATCCCATGCGTGAGATGGGCGCAGATGCCCGCTGGCTGGCTGGCCAGTCCCTTCGAGCTCTGAAGGACCCTGCACTCAGCAGCTTTGAGAATTGCTGGATATGGAGGTGGGAGTTCTGCTGTCTTGGCTGGAGTCGAAGGGACTGGCCTGCTCCTGCCATTTCCCACAGTCCACCCTGCACCTTCCCGGCCTCCGGAAGCTGCTTGGGATGTCACGGACTAGAGTCCCCATCCCTGCCGGGGTGGGGTCGGCTCCCACGTACCCAGGCCTGGTAGGCGGGAGCGGGAGGGGCCGTGCGTGGAAGGGAGGGCTCTCACCTGCATGATGACATCATTTCTGATCCAGTGCGATCCCCCCTCCCCACACTGTCCCCAGCTGGCACCAGGAAGACAGTCTTAACTCTGCTGAGAATCATAGGGGCCGGCCACCACTTCCCAGGGGCCCCCAAGGAGCTGGGCTCCTCAGCAGCACAGCATTCCTCCAGCGGGGAAAGATCTCAGCCCCCACCGATCAGCTTAAACAACCTAGGTAGGCCCCCCCCACCCCGCCCCACTATGCTCCCTCCTCGGCTGGTTCCCAGGCTCTCAGGTCAGAAGGGCCCCCGCATAGAAGCCGGCCGCTCACAGAGCCGAGGCCACGGGCCCCTGGCTAACGTGCCACGGCCCGTGTTTCCTGCAGGGATGCCCTGGACACGGGTCTCGGTCTGGGCATGCCTGGCACCCATGAGGGGGGTGCTTTCATGGCCTCTGTGTCCCCCGGGAGCGCAGGGTGGAGTGAGGAGTTGTGTTTGGGGTCCAGAGCCCTGACCCTTGGGCTTCAATAAGGAATGTTCCTGCTGCGCAGGGAGTCGCTGTGGGGCCTGAGGCCTGGGTGTCCCCCGCTGGCCCTTTCATGACCCAACCAGCTTCCCCCCTGGGCCTCCCTGGTGCCTGTGGAGATAGCCCCAGGGCCCTAGATGGTTTGGGAAGGAGTCCCCTGAACAGGGCCATCAGAAACCCATCCTTGGTGAGCTGGACTTTATTTTTTATTTTTTATTTTATTTTATTTTATTATTATTATTTTTTTCTGTTGGGGAAGCAACTCCAGCCAGGAGAGCCCAGCCAAGCCTGGAGTTCAGTCAGTCCTCTGGTCTACTCTCCCCTCCCCCTGTCTACCCCCCTCCAGAACCTGCCCCCCCACCTCCATCTCTCAATTCACAGGCAGGCAGTCACCCACGCCAGGCTGGATGGTGGGCCTGGGCGCGGCGGCAGATGGGTAATGCCCTGGCCTAGCGCGCCTTGCCCCGAGTTAGCTGTAGCCGAGTTCCCTCTTCTCATTTGCATGCCGACACGTGCACCTGCTGCCCTCCCTGCCTGGCCCTCCGTCCACCGCTCTCCTGGACAGCCTCCCGCTCATCTTGCCCACTCTGGCCGCCTGCTGGCTGCTTCCTGCTTTGCTGCTTCTAGACTCCATGGTCAGCAGCATAGAGAGCCCGGATGACCTGACACTGCTGGGCCAGGCTCCTGGCGCCCAGCTGCTGGTCAGGAGGGCAGCTCAAGCACGGGGTGGGCACGGGGGACACAAGGACTGAGGGGACGGGCGCATCCAAGTGGAGAGGCCGCTGAGGAAGTTTTCAGAGGAATCAGCGGGAAGAGGGGTTCGGGTCTCTCCCGCCATGCATGGAGTTAAATCCCAGGGAATGCCCTTTTGGCTCAGTGACCGTGGACGGGTCCCGTAGCCTGGGAGCCTCGTCTGCGAGTTGGGGTGACAGCTCTGGTGATGGTGGGTGTCAGCAGCACAGTCAGGTGTGTGAGGAAGCAGGCTGCGGGCTGGAAGCACAGGACACATCCGGGCGCCTGTGCCTCGCAGCCCTGAGGGGAAGACACGGAGCAGCAACCGGCCCGGCACGTCGGGGGCTCTCAGGGGCCTGCGGGCTTTGGCTGAGCTGCTTCCTGTGACCAAGAGCCCTTCCCAGGGCAGCAGGCAGATGCTCCTGCTAGGGATGGTGGGGTAAGGGCTGGCACCCGTGCTCCTGGACCTTTTGGTGGGGGGGAGGGCTGGCACCTGCCCAGCTTCTGCCCACCAGCCCTCTGCCCTGCAGAGCTGCAGGACCTGGTGCACATCTCCCGGGCCCGGAAGCCCACCTTCATCCTGAGCTCCATGCGGGACGAGAAGCGGACGTGAGTGAGGAGGGAAAGGGGGGCACGTGTGCGCTTGGGGCTTGTGTCCAGTCTGCCCGAGGTCCTGAGGCAGCTCGGTCCTCTAGCACAGCGAGGAGGCTGAGTGTTTAGAGAGCCTGGGTCGGCTCCTTCGCCAGTGGCTGTGCAGGCTCTGGGTCACGTGATGCAGTGGCTGCAGTCCTATCCCTTCCTCGAGACCCGTCACCGATGTGGGGGCCGGTGCAGGTCCTCTCTGCAGACCAGGGCCTGCTTCCCTCAGATTCCACTCACTCCTTACCTGCCTCCTGAGCACCTGCTCTGCACCCAGACCCACTGCACAAGGCGGGCCTAGGTGATGGGCACCAAGAGCAGAAGCCCTGCCATGCCCTGGATACAGTGCCTAGAGCCCAGAATCAGTGCCCAGCAGCACATCAGGTCAGCAGGATGACATGGTTCCCAGTGGCTGCTCTCTCCCTCAGTAATAGAGAGGTTTATTCTCTACTAGAGGCTCAGTGCAGGAAATTCGTGCTCTGGGGGTGGGGGTCCCTCAGCCCGGCCTGTGCCCTCTCACAGTCTGGGAGCCCCGTGATCAACTGCCCCGCAGAGGGAGGCCCCATCCCCCACCGCAGCACTGCCGGCCAGGATGCCTGGGCCTCCCTCTCTGGGGCGATCATCACGGGGCTCTACAATGGATCACCCCAAAGAGAGAGCCCGGCCCACCCAGCCAGGGCTCTGTGATGGATCGCCCCTGCAGAGGGCGGCCCAGGCTACCTGCTGCAGCCCGCTAATCAGTGGCCTGGGTCTCCCTCTGCAGGGCGATCATGGGGTGAAGGCTGGGCCCCTGACCAATCACATCGCACCCGCCTTGCTGGCCTGATGACAGTGGGTGTCATAGCGTGGTAGTCCAGACGGTCGTTCCGCTGTTTGGCCATTTGGTCATTTGCGCATTACACTTTTATTATTATAGATTATTGTCCATGTTCCTGTTCCAGCAGCCTCCTAGGGACCAGCAGCATCCCTTGACCTCTCGTGTACCTGAGCTCCATTCCTTCATTCCTCCATTCCTTCATTCCTCCATTCCTTCATTCCTTCAGTCCTGCACAGGGCCGCAGGAGTGCCCCCCTGGAAAGGGATGGGGCATTTACGTGAGCTCGTGCTGGCAAAGCCCCTCCCAGGTCCTGGCACACACAGCCCTTTCTCCCCCCTCCTCCCCTGCCGCTCCCACCTGGGCAGAGCGCCCTGGCCTTCCTCTGCCACCCGTTCCTGCCCAGCCCTCCCCCAGCCCCGTTTAAGTCACAGGCTTGAGTCAGGCAGCTGGGAGTGGGCACCCGGCCTGACAAAACCAGGCGCTGTCCTCACGGAGCTCCTGTTCGGAGTGGACAGACCCAGGTGCCCCGGCTGCCCCTTACCCTGTTTTCCTCTGTGTACTTTTCACCTCCTGAAACACATATTCCTTTTCTGACACACACACACACACACACCCCGAAAGCTTCAGACGCCCCGAGCGTGGCCCTGCTTATCTCACGTGCCCATCCTGTGGTCATCGGCGCCTGGCTCACGGCTTGAGCGCGGGAGGTAACGTGCTGGCGGTGATGAGCCTCTTCTCCCCCCGCAGCCACGACAACCTGCTGTGCCTGGACGGAGGGGGCGTGAAAGGCCTGGTCATCATCCAGCTCCTCATCGCCATCGAGAAGGCCTCGGGCGTCGCCACTAAGGACCTCTTTGACTGGGTGGCGGGGACCAGCACCGGCGGCATCCTGGCCCTGGCCATTCTGCACAGTGAGACTCCCTCAGGGCGGGCCCGGCGGGCCGGGCTCCGGGCCTGCAAACGCTGGCCGGCCTCGTCTTGACTGCTATCTCCTTTGGGGGGCTCTCCGGGCTGTGGGGAGCCTCTCAGAGCAGCACCCCCTCTCCAGGCAGGCAGTGCCCTCGACCTCGGCCTCCCTGACTGTGACCTGGTCCAGTCGGAGCCCGTACTCTCCAGATTTGAGGGCACCAGGGGAGGACCCTTCTGCACCCGGGCATCAGGGCCAGGCCTGAGCGAGGTGCTAGGGACCCAGGCCCTAGTCAGACACACCGGGGAGCCTCAGTCTGATGGGTGTTCACCAAGGGAGGAGGCCACAGCCAGGCAGCCACGGTGTGAGGGACCTGGGCCAGGAGGGGCCGGGAGCAGCAACCTGGGCTCTGGGAGGAGGGTCCTCAGCTGGTGCATTGTCAGGTTTTGGCATCCCAGCAGTTTACTGCCCGGTACTTCACATCGTGTTTATGATGGTCACCGTAGCCTCCTGAGGTTACAACGGGGGAAACTGAGGACCAGAGAGGGCCAGGCCGGGTCTCCATCTGTGCGCCCCGCCCGCTGGCTCCTGGCTCCAGGTCCCACGTCCCTCTCTGGTCTTCAGTCCCTGCCTCTCCCCCAGAGGAGCCTCTCAGGGCCCACCTCCACCGGGGACATCAGTGGGGGGAGAAAGCCCAGCCTCTCCCCCAGGCAGAGTCCCTTCCCCCTTAGAGGACCCGGGCCCGTCCAGGGTCTTCAGACTCCTGGGGGCTGCGGAGGGGTCTGGGACAGGCAGAACCCCCTCCACAGCCTCTGCTTGCCCACCCGGCCGGTGAGGCACGTGGGCACCTCACCTCACCTCCTGTGAGGTGCAGCCTGCCCTTGACCTGTCGTTGGAGGCTCTGAGAACAGGGCTGGTTCTTATTTCCCACGACACACAAAGTAGATTCGATTTAAAAGCTCATTTTCAGGGGAAATAATGCACAATTGTGAATAGGAAGTCAAGTCCAGGGCCTTGTACTGCTGAAGGGGACCTCTGCCTGGGAGGGGAGGGGCAGAGGGGCCGGAGCCCGGCATGGCCGGGGGCCCAGGCGGAGCTGCCCTCACCCTCGGCTGCCGCACCGCTGGCTTCCCCAGCGGCCCGCGCTCAGGCTGCCTCCCCTCCGGCCCGTTTGCTCTAGGCAAGTCCATGGTCTACATGCGTGGCGTGTACTTCCGCATGAAGGACGAGGTGTTCCGGGGCTCCCGGCCCTACGAGTCGGGGCCCCTGGAGGAGTTCCTGAAGCGGGAGTTCGGCGAGCACACCAAGATGACGGACATCAGGAAGCCCAAGTGAGCTTGCGCAGCGGCCTGGGCTGTGGCCGGCTGTGCTGGGGCAGAGGCTCCTGCCCTGGTCTGATTGGGGAGCGGGGGGGGGGGGGGGGGGGGAGGGCAGCTTCATCCCATGGAAATGAGGGGCTCTGCGTGTCTTAGGCTCAGAGGGCTCGATGCCCCTCAGCACACAGCCAGGACTTCTTTGCTGAGCACAGCTCTGCCCCAGGCTGGAGGGCGGGGGGTAGGAGGCAGAGAGGTAATGGATGCAGCTACAGGTGGGAAGGCTCACCTCTGGTGGGAGACAGGTGAGCTGAGAAAACAGCAGCCATGTGCAGGGGATTCCAGAAGAGCCTTGCAGCACCACTGCTTCCTATTCTCCCCGCCCCAGAGCAGCTTAAAAACTGCTGCTGTGCCTGGTGTTATAAGTATCCAAATGGTCCGTGGCAGGAAAAGGCTCCCCACCCCTGATGTAGGCCACTCTGACTAAACTCTGGACGTGAGGACTTGAGGCCTCCCCCGGGCGAGGCGCCCTCACAGATCTGAAGGCCTCGCTTCTGCTCACCCCTTTCCGGGATCTTTCTCTCCCTCCTTTGCCTGCAGGCATGGGGGCGGGGCAGGTTTACTTCTGTTTGCCTTTGGGGTCCCACACTAATATAGGGAGGGTCTCTCCTTAGACCCTCACCTTTGGTGGGTCCTGTCCCTCTGGCCCCAGGGGGCCCTCAGCCCTGCAGTGTAAGTGGACGGAGTTTGGTACCTGCTGCCAGGTCGACGCTGGGCCTGCCGCTCACTTACCTCTCTGGGGTCTTGCTCTTCCTCGGGACACACCCTGGCATTCCCTTTCGGTCTTGTCGGGTCTGTGCTTTTAAGTAGATTTTTTTAAAAAGAAATCTTTCCCAGCTTTTAATTTCTTTTCCAGTGGAAAGATGTTCAAATCACCTTCCGCCGTATTCCCAGAAATGGAAGACTAGCATTTCTTCCTGGGCAGTGTTTGTTCCCTCCCTTTACATCTGGCTTTACAATATATGGCAGATGCGTTCCTGGGTGACTCTGACCCGCTCCAAGTGTAACTCTGAGTGTCCGAAACAGCACTGCTGTTTCTCCCGCGGCTGCTGTTTCCAGGGACCCACTTTTCACCATATGCGTTGCCCTGAGACCACAGGTGTTCAGGGAAGCTGGGACCGGAGGATTCCTTTGGGCGGATTTCCTAGCGTGGCGTCCAGGCCAGAGCCAGGGCACTGAGAGAGTCCCAGGGGCTGTGCCGGTCTGCACTCCCCCGTATGTAAGGGTGCCCGGTCTCTCAGACGAGTAGGAATCTTCTTTAGCAGACTCGCATAGCAGATAGGACACTGACGGGGACCTCGGGGGACACGGGGAGGTGACCACAGTCTCCTGAGCTGCGCCCCCTGTTCCCAGTGCCGCTCACGGCCCTTCAGTTACCCTCCCACCAAGCAAATAGGTACATGGGTTTTTGGGGGGATTTGCCATGAGGTAAATGGTGTAAGACCCGCAGTCCCGAGCCTGGTTCTTACCCTGGGCCACAGATCTCGGCGCTCAGTGCCCATCAGCTCCGAGAGCTGCTCGGTCCCTCCGCAGCGACACAGGCCCACTGGGTGGGGAACACGGGCAGGTCCACTGTTGCCAGTCGGTGCTTGAACAAACGCTGCCGCCGTCAGCAGCCCCGGGCGCCCACCTCCACGCATGCGAGAGACATGACGCGCTCCCAGGAGTGGGTTGACGCGGGTTGGGGGGGAGGGGCGGGGAATGGGAGGCAGTTAGTGACTTAGCCATCCCGTTCCTGTTCCCGCCCCTGCTTCTCCCCAGGGTGATGCTGACGGGGACGCTGTCGGATCGGCAGCCGGCCGAGCTCCACCTCTTCCGCAACTACGAGGCCCCGGAGTGCGTGCGGGAGCCTCGCTGCGGCCAGAACGTCAGCCTCAAGCCTCCGACTCAGCCCGCGGGTGAGAGCCTCGCTGGCCCATCTGTGGGAGCGGCTGACCTGCGAGGCGTGGGGCGCGGGTGGGAGGCGTGGGCTTGTCACTGGGCACCCCTCGCCCGCCCCCTCCCATCGCTGCCCTGAGGCTTTAGTGCTGAGGACAGACCGAGTGGGGAGCTGCCAGGCCTCGGGCAGCTAGTGGGGGCCCCGGAGGCCCTCAGCTGCACCCCACCTTCCTCAGGGGAGGAGGGGCAGACAGCATGCCACACACATGCACACGTATACACAGGTATGCACACATGCACAGACACACACATACACATGTACGCACACACGCACACATACACACATGTGCGCACACACGCATCCTGAGATCTGAAGAGCTGGGCCGCCCTCCTCCCCACCTCAGAGCAGCTGGTGTGGCGGGCAGCCCGGAGCAGCGGGGCCGCCCCCACCTACTTCCGGCCGAGCGGGCGCTACCTGGATGGCGGGCTGCTGGCCAACAACCCCACGCTGGACGCCATGACCGAGATCCATGAGTACAACCAGGACATGATCCGCAAGGTGAGAGCCACCTCAGGTCAGCAAGCCGCCCGCCCCCGCCCCGCTCAGCAGACCTGGGGTCACCCGTGCGGTCACTGCCTGCGCTCTCAGCGGCAGCTTTGTCTCATGCACCTGCGTGGCCCGTGTGTCTGCCCGAAGCTCTGTGCCCAGAGCGGTTCCGAGCTCAGTCCAGACCGGTGGGGCAGCGGCCTCTGGGCTTGGGTCCTGCCTCTGTCCTCCCCTTCAGCCACTCCCTGTGCTCCGCCCTGTAAGGCATTCAGGACAGCGCCTGACCCGCGTGCGCACGGCCTGCTGGCTGTGGTCAGCATGCGGTCAACGCTAAGCTCTCATGCTCCCTGGGTGGCGAGCCAGGGCTCTGCCTCAGAGGGGGAGCGCCCTCTAGGGGCCAGGCCTGGCAAGGCAGGCCTCCTGGTGGGAGGAGGCTGTGGGTGAGGAAGGTCCTGGTCCTGTGACTTCCTCCCTCTAAGCCGCTCCTTGTGGAGTGACTGCTGCCGAGCAAAGGAGGCAGCCCAGGCTGTGCCCCTCCCCAGGCACCGCGCCTCCTCTGCCCCCCCAGAGCCCCCTCCGGCCTCACTCCGCGCGAAAGGTCCGCCGGGGGAAGGTCTCCTCTGCCGACCCCGTCCTGTCCCCGCCAGGGCCAGGGCAACAAGGTGAAGAAGCTCTCCATCGTCGTCTCCCTGGGGACAGGGAAGTCCCCGCAGGTGCCCGTGACCTGTGTGGACGTCTTCCGTCCCAGCAACCCCTGGGAACTGGCGAAAACCGTGTTTGGGGCCAAGGAACTGGGCAAAATGGTGGTGGACTGTGTGAGTATGGGCCCCCTCCCCAGGCCCCCCTTCCAGGTCTCAGCCCCAGGACGGTGCCCTCACCGCTCCTGTGGTACCCGCGCGCCAGGGGCTCTGCGGACCCTCATTAGCCAGCTCAGGGAGGGGTCCCAGTTCCGTCTCGGTGCCAGAGGGGACCCTGTGACCCCTGAGCAGGGGTTCAGCGTCTGTTAGCTGCGGTGCCTCCCTTCGCAGCCCGCAGGGTGTCTGATGGCAAAGGCTGCAGGGGTGGGGCGTGGAGACTGTCCATTCAGCCCGCCCACCCGTCACACTGGCTGACCTCAGTGGTGCTGCTGAGCCACCGTGAAAGCCCCAGACCTGCCCCTTCGATCGCCCAGCGGGGGCAGTCACTGCTGCCCAGGGGAGAGACTTGCCCAGGTCCCGCTGCGGATGGGTGGCTGAGTCAGATATGGGGTTCAAGCAGGGGCCGGAGGGGGGGGGGGCGGGTGCTCATGGGGCTCCTTCTCCCCAGTGCACGGATCCGGACGGGCGGGCCGTGGACCGGGCCCGGGCCTGGTGCGAGATGGTGGGCATCCAGTACTTCAGGTGAGGGCGGCCCTCGGCCCCAGCCGCTCCCTGGCCTGGCCAGACGTGGGGCCCTCCGCACTCCTGCCCTCGGCAGGGACATTTCTTCCCCCGCCCAGGCCAAGAGTCCTGGGGTGACCCTCCTCCTTGACTTGGGCAGATTGAACCCCCAGCTGGGGACAGACATCATGCTGGACGAGGTGAGCGACATGGTGCTGGTCAACGCCCTCTGGGAGACGGAGGTGTACATTCACGAGCACCAGGAGCAGTTCCAGAAGCTCATCCAGCTGCTGCTGTCCTCCTAGCCCGCCGCCACCGCTCCACCTCCGCCCAGACACTAAGGGCGCCCTCGTTTGCCCAGCCCTGGCCGTCCCGTCCTCCTCCTGTGCAGCCGCCCGTCTGCCTTCTGCCCTCTCCCCTGGGGGTGGGGCTAGAGAAGCTACTGACACTGACCACCACCCACCCCGTCAGCAGGGGGAGCCCACACTCAGGAGAGGGGCGCCCCATTCAACTTTGCACCTCGTACCCTCCCAGCCACCTGCACCTCGGTGCCCCACCTGTGGTTCCCAACGGTTGCTCCCAGACTTGTGATTCTTCTGGCAGACAGTGATTTACGAGGGGGCGGGGCGCCCCAAACTGTGAAATAAACGGTTTGATTCCGGTCGCCCTGTGTTGCGTGCACTGTGGTGTGAGTCCCCCCACCCACAGCTCCCCGCAGCCGTGCCCTTCTGCCCGACCCTCGGCTTCCTGTGCCCACTCACATGGCTGCTGTTTCCCGGCTCCCTGTGGGGAAGACCTTTCCTCCAGGCCTCCCCCAGTGCGGCGGGGGGAAGGGGGAGTGTTCTGAGGTGCCCCCAGGCAGGCAAGAGGGAGACCCATTTTCCGGGAGCGGATGAGGTCCAGGGGGGGCGGGGGCTCAGTGTCACGCAGTGAGCGAGCAGGGCCCGGTCTGCCCCGGTCTGCGGACACTGGAGCGGAGCGGACCCCTCTCCAGCACACAGGCTAGACGGCAGAGGGGCGTGGGCCGGTGCTCGAGGTGCAGGTCTGAGGGGCTCGGGGGAGAGCAGGAGGCTGACAACAGTGACCCCCACTGGGGGTTCAGCCTCCAGGGGGCTGTCGGGGAGGATCCTGGGGGAGGGCGACCAGCAGTCCAGCCCCTCGGTAGGCAGGTTCCTCCCAGAGCCAGGGGTCCCGGCTGGCCCGGCCGGCCTGGGCCTGGAGGTGGCGGTGACCTCAGAGAGGCTCATCACACAGCCCCCGGCCGCCGCTCGGGGGGTAAATAATTGAAGGGCAGGTCACACGAGCCCGCCCGCGTCACAGGATGCCTCTCCCGGGTCTGGTTACGCCCCAGATCGCATGCTGACATCCCGGCTGGTGAATAATTAAGCTGCCGCCTCCTCCTGGCCGGCCCTCCATCTCCAGTCCCACTCTAGCTTCCTCCACGGCCGCTGAGCAGCGGGCCCCGGACAGACGGACAGACGGTCCCGATCCGGTGCTCCCCGCCCTGCACGCTCCAGCCTGCTGCTCAGCCCGGGTGCGGCTGCCCCATGGCCCCCGAGATGGACCAGTTCTACAGGTCCACCATGGCCATCTACAAGGTGAGTGCGCCGCGCCCAGGCTCGCACGGCCCAGGGCGCAAAGCCGGGCCCGCTTGGAGGACAGGCTCAGCGTGGCCACCGTGTGTACTGACGGGAGGCGTGGGGCGGGCCGGGCTCAGCTGTGGGCCTGGGGCTGGGGGAGTCTCGGGAGGCAGTCAGTCACCCCAGCTCCAACCCGAGGTTCCCGGGCAGGGGTTGTCCACAGTCACCCAGTGAGTGCCGGGCCTGCTGAGCCGCTCTCCGCAGGAGCCTCCGCCTCCCGGATGCTGGGTGAGGCCGGACAGGGCCCGGCTGCAGCTGGGAGCAGGGCCCCTGCGAGTGGGGAGTCTCTCGGTCTCTCTGTGTCTCTCGTTGCTAATTTCCTCTCTCAGACTTGCTGCTGCACCGCAGAGGGGGTGCTGCAGGTTCCAGACGGTTAGGGAGCCCCTGTGCGGGCAGGCCTCACAGCACCTACCGCAGGGTCAAACCCGATCCCCATTTGGCAGATGAGAACTCTGAGGCCAGAGAGGTTAATGAGCTTGTTCAAGGTCACCAGGGGAGGGGAGGGGCTGCAGGGATTTGAAACAAGACCCGAGGCCCAGTCCAGATCATCTCCACCACGTGCGTGGGGTGGCCTTGCTCCCAGAAGGTTCTTCTTTGGGGCAAGATCCACCCCTGCCTCCGAGGTGCCCGTGGGCAGCCCGTGTATGCAGTCCTGTGAGGCCTGGCCTCAGACCCGGGCTTACTGGGCCCAGCTGGGGACTGGCAGACTGGCAGGCTTCCACCAGTGCGGGCTCAGGCCCCTCAGGCTAGGGGTGTGAGCAGGAGCTGGCCAGGGGGCCTGGTCTTGGACAGAGATGGCCTCTGAGGCCCGTGCAGGATTCTGGGTGGCCCCAGGTTTCTAGGCTGGCTCCCCCAGATTCTGGAGGCTTCTCATGGGCTAGGGGTGCCCTGCGTTGCCTCTGCCCATCATTCCTGCTTCCTCTCAGAGCATCCTGGAGCAGTTCAACCCCGCCCTGGAGAACCTGGTATACCTGGGGAACAACTACCTGCGGGCCTTCCACGGTGAGTGCCCCACAGCCTCCTCCCCGCACAGACCCCACCCGCCCAGATTCTCCACACCACAACCCACCCCGCCCAGATTCTCCGCACCAGACCCCACCCGCCCAGATTCTCCACACCACACCCCACCATACGCCCAGATTCTCCGCACCACACAGGGCAGCCAGTGCTTCCGACAGAGGGTCCCGAGCCTCCTATAGAGTGGACAGGCCGGGGGCACACCGGAGCCAAGCACCCACAGCCCCGCCCTTCCTTTCCGTTCTTCAGAGTCAAAGTCTGTCCCCCACACCACACCCTGAGCCTGTCCCCATCCCTGTGCCCCCCCTCCTATGTGCACACACAGATGCCGCCCCTCACCCAAGAGAGACCACACCAGAGTCCCGAACAGCGCCAGGCCCATCCCACGCTGCCCCCTCATCCTGGCCTGTGCCATTTCACACATGCCACCAGAGCCCACCTCCCTCTCTCATGCACCCACCCAGGCCCCACAGTGTCCCCTGCACACTCTCTGGTGGAAGCAGGGGTCCCGGAGGGTGGGGCGGCCGGAAGAGGGCCTAGGGCCTTACCCCTCTCTCCTGCGCAGCCCTGTCGGAGGCGGCCGAGGTGTACTTCAGTGCCATCCAGAAGATCGGGGAGCAGGCCCTGCAGAGCGCCACCTCGCAGATCCTGGGTAAGGGGCTCCCCTCGCACTGAGCTCCCCACACGTTTTGGGGCCTCCGGGCTCCCCCGAGCCCCTTTTCTCCCCCGCCTCCTCCACTGTCCAGGCTCCAGGCACTGCCCCGGGCTCTGCTGGCCCCCATTCTCCATCAGGAGGGGATTCCTCTTCCAGGCTGGCCTTTCCAGGAAGGCCCCCCCAGACACAGGTCCGCAGCCAGAGCAGAGCCCGCCTCTCCTGGGCCGGCTCCTCCCTCCCTGCAGGGCTGGCAGAGCTGGGACAGGCCTGCGAGGCCAGAGCAGCGGGGAAACCCAGGACTTTGGTCCCAGCCCAGCCTCAGGGAGGCCTTGGGCCTGCTGGGAGGTGGCGGGGCGGGGTCCTCCTGAGCCGCTGTTCTTGGCGCTCCTAGGTGAGATCCTGGTGCAGATGGCAGACACCCAGCGCCACCTGAACTCTGACCTGGAGGTGGTGGTGAGTACGGGCCGGGTCACCCTCCACACCCCGGGGAGGGCTCCTGAGACCCCGGACGCCGCACGCCGGGCGCACGTGTCTGCAGCAGCTGGTTCTGGCCGCAGCCACCAGGAACCGGTCTGTCTCCACTCCGCAGAGCAGGAAACTGAGTCTCAGAGACGCAGCCACTCTCCCAGGTTCCAGCGTGGGAGAAGGAGCCAGGGGGTCGCCCCATGCCACCCCCTCCTGCCCTCCCGTTTCTCCCTTGTCCCGCTCCTAAAAGCCCTCCAAACCCTCCACCCACCAACTGACCCAGGCTTTTCAGGGAGGACGTGCAGGCCCTGCTGCACCCCAGACACAGCCCAGCACCCCAAAGTGCTGCATCCAGTCACAGCCCAGCACCCCAAAGTGCTGCATCCAGTCACAGCCCAGCACCCCAAAGTGCTGCACCCCAGACACAGCCCAGCACCCTGAAGTGCTGCATCCAGTCACAGCCCAGCACCCTAAAGTGCTGCACCCAGTCACAGCCCAGCACCCCGAAGCGCTGCACCCAGTCACAGCCCAGACCCCGAAGTGCTGCATCCAGTCACAGCCCAGCACCCCAAAGTACTGCACCCAATCACAGCCTAGCACCCCAAAGTGCTACACCCAGTCACAGCCCACACCCAGTCACAGCCCAGCACCCCGAAGTGCTACACCAGGTCACAGCCCAGCATCCCGAAGTGCTGCACCCAGTCACAGCCCAGCACCCCGAAGTTCTGCACCCAGACACAGCCCAGCACCCCGAAGTGCTGCACCCAGTCACAGCTCAGCACCCCAAAGTGCTGCACCCAGTCACAGCCCAGCACACCGAAGTGCTGCACCCCAGACACAGCCCAGCACCCCAAAGTGCTACACCCAGTCACAGCCCAGCACCCCGAAGTGCTGCACCCAGTCACAGGCTATCCTTCCCCTTTCAGACAGAAGCCCCCACCCCTGCACAGCAGCCCCCTCCTCTGTGAAGGCCCCCTGACTCTCTGGTTCCACCAGATGCTCCCTGTGTTCTGAGCCCGTGGCGGTTAGAGCACCTGGTTCAAAGCCCAGCCTCACCAGTTACTGGCTTTGTGGCCTTAGGTGAGCTGTCCTGGCGTAGCCTCTCTGTGCCTCAGTTTATCTGTCTGTGAAATGGAGACAATCACAACACCTGCCTGGAGGGTCTTGAGGATTCGGTGGAATGGATACATACACACCCTCCGCCTGGCACCCGGGCCTTCGAGTCCCTTCGCTGTGATGATTAGAAGGAGATTTCACTTCCCTGCCTCTGTCCCTGCCAAGACCAAGCTCTGCTGGGATGTGGTCCTCTCTCTGCAGCCTGAGGGCCTGGCACGGGGCCTGGCACTGAGCAGAGCTCATGACTAGGAGGGAAGAATGAGCTGTGAAGGGGGCGTTGGGTGTGGGGCGTGGCCAGAGGGGGGAAGAGAGCGGGCATTCCGAAAGGGCGCGGTGGCCAGGCGTGGGCATGAGAGGGGCATCCATGGGAGGCGTGAGCCAGAGCCAAAGCCCGGAGCTGGGCCCAGGGGCGGTGGGGGCGGTGGTGAGGGGCCTTAGAAGGTTCTGAAGGAATTTCAACAGATTGTGACAGTCCGTGGTTCTCAAACATGAGGGGGGGAGGGCGCGTAAAACTTATTGTGCTCTTTGTGGGATACCATTAAGTACTCATCAGTTTGGTCACCAGGTTGAAATGGGAACAGTTTTACCAGTGGAAACTGTGTGTCCACCCACACAACCCCCCGGCCACCCGGCGCTCTGAGGTGGATGCAGCCCTGAGCCTGCTCTGCCTCCAGACTTGGGCGGGAGTCGTGGGGCCCGGCTCTCACGGGCAGCCCGGGGCCACCGGTCCTGGTGTTTGACGGCTCCCCGGTCACTGGGGCACCCTGGGCCGCACAGGGACAGTGTCACCCAGGCCCACTCTGTAAAAAGAGCTGCCACCTCTGGGCACCGGTGTCTTGGCTGTGACAACAGGGCAGGGCCCGAGGCCAGAACCACCTGGGCAGAGCACCCAGAGGCTGGCTTCCTCCCTGGCTCATTCATTGGACAGCTCCTCGCCGCCTGTGCCAGGCGCTGTCGTAGGCTCCTGGGTCCCCGAGAGCAGAACCAGACCCAGCCGGGGACAGGAGGAGGGGGCCCGTGGGAACTGTGCAATCGGTGTTCCTGTGTGTCCTGCTTCCATCGCTCAGCATAGCGTCTGTCCGTTTAACTCCTGCTGGTGCTGGATGGACGCTTGTTTTGTTTCATTGCTGCGTCTTCCATTGTACGCATGTACCACGATTTGTTTACCTCTTTTTCTGTTGACAGTCATTGGGGTTGCTTTCCATTTGGGGCTATTAGAAATAGGGCTGCGGTGGCCCTCGCTGGGGTGGCTCAGTGCATAGAGCATCGGCCTGTGGACTGAAGGAAGGGTCCCCGATTTGATTCCGGTCAAGGACACGCACCTCAGTTGCAGGCTCCTCCCCAGTCTGGGCCCTGGTTGGGGCGTGTGCAGGAGGCAACCGATCGATCCATCAATGTTTCTCTCTGTCTTTCCCTCCCTCTTCCGTTCTCTAAAAATCAATGGAAAAAATATCCTCGGGTGAGGATTTAAAAAAAGAAAAATTAGGGCTGCTATGAACATGCTTGTACAAGTCTTTTTGTGAGTATATATATTTCCATTTCTCATAAACACCTAGGAGTGGATGGTGGGCCTTAGGGCTGGTATATACTCAGCTGGACTTGAAACTGTTGGCGCGTTCTCAGAAATCCCTGGACTATCTGCTCTCCCGCCACGGGTCTGAGGCTGCGGGCGCTCTGTCCCTGCCCACGTCCCTGCTGTCAGTCTTTCTGATCCTGCCCAGTCACAGCCCAGGTCCTCATGGCTAGGGAATGGCGTACCTCGTTGTGGTTACATTTTGCATGTCCTGGTGGACTGGTGATTTTAATACCTTCACTGTGGACATTTGCATACCTTCTTGCAGGTGTGTGTTTAGCCTTTTGGCTGCTTTTTATTGGGTTACTGTTATCGCTGACTTTCCGTGTTCTTCAGTGTAGTCAAGACATGGGTCCTTGGTCAGATGTTCGTACAGTGAATGTTTATTCCCAGCCCACTTATTTTCTTTCTTTTTTTTTTTTAATATATTTTATTGATTTTGTACAGAGAGGAAGGGAGAGAGATAGAGAGTTAGAAACATCGATGAGAGAGAGTCATCGATCGGCTGCCTCTTGCACACCCCCTACTGGGGATGTGCCCGCAACCAAGGTACATGCCCTTGACCGGAATAGAACCCGGGACCTTTCAGTCCCCAAGCCGATGCTTTATCCATTGAGCCAAACCGGTTTCGGCCCACTTATTTTCTTAATGGTGTCTTTGATGATCAGAAATTTAACATTTTTATGAAGCCCAACTAGGCGATTTTATTTTTTAAAAATATATATTTTATTGATTTTTTACAGAGAGGAAGGGAGAGGGATAGAGAGTTAGAAACATTGATCAGAGAGAAACATCCATCAAGCTGCCTCCTCCACATACTGGGGATGTACCTGCAATCAAGGTACATGCCCTTGACTAGAATCGAACCTGGGACCCTTCAGTCTGTAGGCCGATGCTCTATCCACTGAGCCAAACCAGTTAGGGCCCAACCTGGCCATTTTTAAAAATGGTCTGTGCTTGTGTCCTACCAAGAAATCTTTGCCTATCCCCATTGCAGAAGTAGTCACCTAGTTTTCTGGTAGAAATTCTATGTTCTGGCTTTACACTTATGTCTGTGATCATCTCAAATGTATTTCTGTGTATGAAGTGAGAGGGAGTCAGGGTTCCTTTTGCCCTGGTCAGATATTTGGTTGTTCCCGACCATTTTAAAAAAAAAAACACATCCCTTTCCCTATCAATTGACTTGGTATCTTGGTCAAACATGGATTTGTCCTATATGTTTATGTTCTTTTCTGAACTCTCCATTGATTTTCAATGGGTGTTCCACAATAATTTTTAAAATGTGCAGTGCCTGGCTATTTAGTCAGGGCGCTGACCTTTTCCCCCTTAGATTTAAAAAAAAAAAAATGACAATAGCCAATACAATAGCTATTCTGTGTGAATGAATCAAAATTATACCTTCTTTGGTTAAATCAGCAATATATATATATATATATATATATATATATATATATATATATATATATAAATTTTTTTTGATGTGCTGCAGAATTTTAGTAATTAGTTTGTGTGCCATGAGCTAAAGATTGAAAATCACTCTCTACTCTGACCATCAGTATCTTTATCTTCATACCAATACCACACTGTGTAAATTACTGTCACTTTATAGTAAGTCTTAAAATCAAGTAGTCTAAGAATTTTTTATTTTTTCCCCAAAATTTTCCAGTCCATTAAAGATCCTTTGCATTTATTGCCAAAACCAGTTTGGCTCAGTGGATAGAGCGTTGGCCTGCGTACTGGAGGGCTCTGGGTTCGATTCTGATCAAGGGCATGTACCTTGGTTGCGGGCACATCCCCAGTAGGGGGTGTGCAGGAGGCAGCTGATGGATGTTTCTCTCTCATCGATGTTTCTATAATAATTCTCTATCTCTCTCCCTTCCTCTCTGTAAAAAGTCAATTTAAAAAAAAAAAAAAAAAAAAGAACCTTTGCATTTCCCTATAAATTAGAAAATCAGCTTGTCAATTTCTCTAAGAAATCCTGCTGGGATTTTGATAGTGATTTCATTAATCTGTAAACAATGGTCATCTTAATAATATCTAGTCCTTTGATCCATGAACACGTATGCCTCTCTATTTCTCATAGCAATGTTTTGTCATTTTCAGTGAGGCAGTCTTGCATATCTTTTGATAGTTTTATTTCTAGGTAAATTGACTTATCATTTGACTATTTCATTTTCCACTTGTTCATTGTTTGACTTATAGTTTAGTAGGATCACTCTGGCTCCTATACTAAAAATAAAATAGTGCCCAGCTGATATGGCTCCGTGGTTGAGCATAACCTATGAACCAGGAAGTCACAGTTCAATTTCAGGTCAGGGAACATGCCGGGGTTATGCACTCAATCCCCAGCAGGGGTTGTGCAGGAGGCAGCCAATCAATTATTCTCTCTCACCATTGACGTTTCTATCTCTCTCTCCCTCTCCCTTTCTCTCTGAAATCAATTAATTTTTTTTTTTAAAGAATAAAAGAGCTGTAGAGGGCAAAAGCAGAAGCGGCAGACCAGTTAGGAGGCTATTGCAGTGACCCAGAAGGAGGGAAGTGTGGCTGGGAAAGGGGTACAGCAGTGCTGGTGCTGAGAAGACATCAGATTGAAAGTAGAACCAATGAGGTTTCCTGCTGAGTCGGATGTGTGTTGCAAAAGAAAGGAGAAAGTCTAGGTGACTCCAAGGTTTTAACCTGACCAGCTGGACAGGTGGGGTTGCCATTAGCTGAGGTGGAAAAACTGAACATGGAGCCATTTGGATGGAGAGGAGAGGCCGGGCTCAGTTGAGACACGCTGGGTGTGAGATGGTGATGGGGAGACAATGGGGCGGGGGGGGGGGGGGGGGAGGTGGCAGCATCAGCCGCACGTGGGAAGCTGTCGTTTGGGGGGTGAGGTTGGGGCTGGGATGACCATCTGAGCACAGGGACTGCAGGAGCTCATGAGGGGTGGGCGTAGTGAGGAAGGGCAAGGCCCAAGGCTGCGCTCTGGGGCAGCCCAGCGTTAAAGGATCAGGGAGATGGGGGGATGCAGCAAAGGACGGAGCAGCTAGGGGTGAGGGTGAGAGAAACGGGAGAGGGTGCTGGCTGGAGCTGAGGAAGACAGTTTCAGGAGGAAGGAGTGGCCAATCGCGTCCCATGGTGATGGCCGGCTGAGGTGGGTGAGTGCGGAGAACTGATTTAGCAACATGGAGTCTCTGTGACCTTGACGAGAGCAATTTGTTGGCGTGGCAGGGCCTAGCCTGACTGCGGGGGATTCAGGAACAAATGGGGTTCGGCCCACAGGCAGGTCCTTCAGGGGGGGTCTCCCGTGGAGATGGCAGAGGTCAGTGAGTTAGTTCCCGGGGCGGTGCAGAGCTGGCAGGCATGTTCCCGGCAGCGGGCTGCCCTCGGCCGCTGCACGGAGCTCCCAGGACGAGCTGGTACCGTGGGGGCAGGGGAGCAGTCTGCCTGACCTGCTAGCCTCCTCAGCCCCTGGGTGGGGACTTCCTTGTTCCTGCCACCTGCCCATCATCCACAGCGTCTGCTCCGCCACTGCGAGCGCAAAGTCCGCGCCGAGTGCCGTCCTTGGCAGACGCTTCTCCGGGCGCTCCAGGCCTTCCCCTGGGGCCGTGTTCGGGCCCCTGATCAGGCAGCCTCGGCTGGGCCTCCTCCCCGTCTGCCACCACAGCCAGGCCCCGTCTGCCACCACAGCCAGGCCGCGGCAATGGGACGCGTCACAACCCCTCTGTCCACCCCCATGGCCGCGGGGGCTCAGCCATGTGGGATTG